>VYZU01040935.1:3313-30062 GCA_013401355.1 Ceyx cyanopectus | reverse complement strand
AAAGCTGTGCAGCCATCCAGCGAATCTTGGACAGGTGGGAGAACTGGGCAGGGCAGAACCTAATGAGGTTCAACAAGGATAAGTGTAGAGTCCTGCATCTGGGTAAGAATAACAAATCACACCAGTACAGACTGGGAGGTGATCTGCTGGAAAGCAGCCTTGTGGAGAAGGATCTGGGATTCCCGGTGGACAACAAGTTCTCCATGGAGCAGCAGTGTGCCCTTGTGGCCAGGAAGGCCAATGGTATCCTGGGGTACATCAAGAAGAGCATATCCAGCAGATCAAGTGAGGTTCTCCTCTCCTTCTGCTCTGCACTGGTGAGACCTCACCTGGAGTATTGTGTCCAGTTCTGGGCTCCCTGGGTCAAGAGAGACAGGAATTTACTTGAGAGAGTCCAACGGAGGGCTACAAGGATGATTAAGGGATTGGAACACATGCCTTATGAGGAAAGGCTGAGACACCTGGGGCTCCTTAGTCTAGAGAAGACTGAGAAGGGATTTGATATATGTTNTTTAATGCAATGTAATAAGAGCAAGTGTAAGGTGCTGCATCTGGGGAAGAACAACTCCATGGATCAGTACAGGCTGGGGTCTGATGTACTAGAGAGCAGCTCTGGAGAAAGAGACCTGGGGGTCCTGGTGGACAGGGGGATGACCATGAGCCAACAATATGCCTCGTGGCCAAGAAGGCCAATGGCATGACTTGGTCTAGGTGATCCTGCTCAGGCAGGGGGGTTGGACTAGATGATCTTCTAGGTCCCTTCCAGCCCCTAATTTCTGTGATTCTGTGATTCTGTGACAGTAAGGGTCACAGAGCACTGGAACAAGGTTCCCAGGGGGGTTGTGGAGTCTCCTCTGAAGATTTTCAAGACTCGCCTGGATCCGTTCCTCTGTGGCCTGTGTTAGATTATATGTAGTTTATATGATCCTGCCTGGCAGGCGGGTTGAACTCGAAGATCTCCAAGGTCCCTTTCAACCCCTAATACTCTGTGATTCTGTGATTTATGAAACAAGATGGAGCCGATTTGCCACCTCTCATCTGCACAGCATGCACCTTGGATTTACTTGATCTGAATGATCCCTGAGGTCAAAATGTATGCACAGAAAGTACTTAATTTCTGTTGAGTTTATAGGAGATGGCCACTTGACTTATGTATAGTTCCTCAAAAAAAGCCTTGATGTCTATTTTTAAAATTACACTAAAAGTCAAAGAAAATAAAAGAGAAATTGTAACAGCTATGGAAGGGTTGGTTGACGCTGGTTTATTTTTATACTGTAAAAATTATAGCTCTAAACTTTGACTCGGGTTTATACCTAAGCTATGAAAAAAACCTCATAAATCAAAATCCTACATGAGTAAAATAGGAACTGTACTTGAAACAGGCTATCCTTCACAAGGTTATCTCCTGCTGATGATGCTGCTTAAAACAATTTCCAGCATGAATAGCCTTCTGCCTCCAAAATTGTCAGTTTCTCCAAGAGTCATCGATACCTATGTTGGTGATGCTTGCTGGCCACCTCCTTAACTTGGAACCAAACCCTTGGTTTGCTTTCATATTTCTAAGCATTGAAAAAGTTTCCTTAAAGATTTGAGGGTTGTCTTGGGCGGAGGGTGTCAGTTTTCTCAGCTGTGGCTCTTACTGGGGGTCAGAATACACAGTTCCTGTACGCCTTTTCCTGGTGAGTTGAGGAGCACCAAGCCCTCCCATGTGCTGCAGCTTGCCATGAAACACTGACTCGTAGGTGCTTGGACTTGTAACAGAATTCATCACTGAAAAGCCCTGTAGCTTCACTGGGGTTAGCTGCTCTTTCACCCCATATATGTATGAGAAGAAGAGGTCTTTTGACAGTTTCCTGCTGTGGGCACGTGGGAGGTTGTGCAGTTAGAGGATGGGCTTCCCAGCCTGTCTGTGCACAAGGCCACTGTCACGCAGACTGATAGAGCACCCAGAGGAAATCAGTCCTTGTGTTTTTTCCATGACATTTTTCTGTTTTATTGGTAATTGTTTGAATCACTGCTGTTTCTGATGGTTTACCCAGTTCTGCTTTCTTTTTTGTCCATTTTCCTGGGGTTGTCAGAGCACTGAGTGATGATCCTGCACCTCCTCCAACTTGGCAGTGCCTGTGCTGCTCTGCAGCCTCCCTGAGCAGCCTAAGCCCATCGCTGCCCTACTGCATTCCTTCCTGCTCACCCACCTGAGGAGCATGACCATGTTCCTATGCCTGCTTCCTGCCACGGATGAGACACAGTTGTCCCATGTGGGCCACCTTCCCAGGTCTCCATTGCTGTCCTGCATGGAGGTTGTTGCCGCACAAGAAGGTTTTGGTGGCCCAGGAAGGGCACAGTGCTGCAGAGGGGCTATACCAGTGCAGAGCAGTGAAAGGAGTAATTCCAGTGTTGTATGGGATGCTTCTCATTTTCACTTGTTCTACAGCATCCATTTGTTTGTTTAGCAGTTTTGGATCCTTCAGAAAGTATTCCATCCCCCTCATAATCACATACGTTGGCTTTTTTTTTTTTCCCCTTTTTTTCCTCTTATATTTACAATAGGAAGAGTTTGCCCTGTAGATGACCTGTGATGTATGTTCATCTCCCATTCAATTCCATTTTTTTCCTTGAACCTTTTTAATGGTTTTCATGCATACCAACTTGTGTGCTCTTCAGACTCACCAAGTGCAACTATCTGGGCTCTCGTGTCTGATGAGTACTTTGGACAATGAGAACTAATAGTGTGCTATCTTGGTAGTCAATAGGAATTCCATTTTTTCAAGGATTAAAAATTGTAATCATGTCAGTCTTGTGTAGCTTCTGTATATTAGGTTTACATTTTGTTGCGATACTTTTTTTCTTGATTGAATGAAAAGTGCATGAGCAGTTCTAATGAAAAACAACAAGAAATAAAAGCTACGTTAACAAAATGTTGATAACAGATCTGATGGAGCAGATTTGTGAAGAATTGTCATAGAATCATAGAAATGATTGGGTTGAAAGGGACCTCTAGAGGTCAACTAGTCCAACCCCCTGCTGACACCTTCAAGAGCAGGTTGCTCAGAGCCTTGTCAGGCCCCACCTTGAATGTTTCTGGGGATGGGGTCTCAACCACCTCCCCTGGGCAACTGTTTCAGTGCTCCACCACTCTTGTGGTAAATAACTTCTTCCTTCTTTCTAATCTAAATTCACTCCTTTCTAATTTAAAACCATTTCTGCTTGTCCTTTCACTCCAGGCCTTTGTAAACAGGCCCTCTCCAGTCTTTTTATTAGTTCCCTCCAGGTACTGGAAGGTGGCTGTAAGATCTCCCGAAAGCCTTCTCCGGGCTGAACAATCCCAGCTCCCTCAGCCTGTCCATGTAGGAGAACTGTTCCAGCTTCCTGGTCATCTTTGTGTCCCTCCTCTGGACCCACTCAATCAGGTCCATGTCCTTTCTGTGCTGAGGCTCCAGAGTGGGACACAGTACTCCAGGTGAGGTCTGACCAGAGTAGAATCACCTCTCTCCATCTGCTGGCCACACTTCTCCTGATGCAGCCCAGGATGCAATTGGCCTTCTGGACTGCAAGTGCACACTGCAGTCCAGCTTCTCATCCACCAACACCCTCAAGTCCTTTTCTGCAGGGCTGCTCTCTATCACCTCATTCCCAAGCCTGGATTGATAGTGGGGATTGTTCTGGCCCAGGTGCAGGACCCTGCACTTGCTCTTGTTGACCCTCCTGAGGTTCACCTGGGCCCACCTCTCCAGTCTGTTCAGGTCCCTCTGGATGACATCCCGTCCCTCTGGTGTATTGACATATTATATATGTGTATATATATGTTTTAAGGTTAATGCTCTTTTGAACGTCCAGAAGTGTATGGATTTAAAACTTAAATATAATGCTGCAGTTGTGCTGGAGGATCCTTTTACATTTTCTGAGTACAGGTGTGTGGAGGGATGTGTGTTAAACCATGCTTGGACCCTAGCACAGGTCAGGGAGGTCTGCTTGTGGCAGTGGATATTTCAGCATGTTCTAGAAATGAAAACTGTGTGCTTAGGCAGAATTTACCTGATTGCTTATTTTCGGCATTACAAAACCCTCTTGCCATTTACAGTGCATGGGCTATTTATGTTTTTTTCTCCCAGCACTCATTAGCAAGATAGGGTATCATAGAATCATAGATATTAGGGGTTGGAAGGGACCTAGAAGGTCATCTAGTCCAACCCCCCTGCCTCAGCAGGATCACCTAGACCAAGTCACCCAGGAACAGATCCAGGCGGGTCTTAAGTGTCTCCAGAGGTGGAGACTCCACAAGCCCCCTGGGCAGCCTGTTCCAGAGCTCTGTCACCCTCACTGAGAAAAAGTTCTTTCTTGTGTTGACCCTAAACCTCCTGTGCTCCAACTTGCACCCATTGCCTCGTCCTGTCATTGGATGACACTGAGAAAAGTCTGGTTCCATCCTCTCTACACTCACCCTTAACATATTGATAGACATTGATGAGGTCCCCCCTCAGTCTCCTCCAGGCTAAAGAGCCCCAGCTCTCTCAGCCTCTCCTCATAAGGGAGATGCTCCATTCCCCTAATCATCTTGGTTGCCCTGCGTTGGACTCGGATCTCCAACAAATCTCTATCTTTTCTGAACTGGGGTGTCCAAAACTGGACACAGTACTCGAGATGCGGTCTCACCAGTGCAGAGTAGAGGGGGAGGAGAACCTAGAAGCTGTCTGGGCTGCGGAGATAAGGGAGAGACAGTGAACATACTGGTCCTGCAGACTGTGCTGGCGGATACGGTGCTCGTTCCGGGGGTACGCGGCTTCCCGTCGCGGCGGGAAAGGGCAGTGCCGCCGACAAGGCCCCAGCGGGAGCTGTGCGAGTCCTTGGCGCCGTCCGGCCGCACCGGTAAGGCTCTGCCGGCAGGACCGCTTGTGGGACGTAGCGAAAGAGGCCCACCCCGCGCGGATTTCAGCGGTGTTTCAGCAGGCTGTGCACCTGTCCGCAACCCTCAGGGCCTCTGCTATATGCAGCCGCTGGTTTCATATCTCCGCAAGATACTTTGAAACCCGAAGCGTTTTCCAGAAGTGTTGCCGGTGCACGCTGACATCCGACATCTGTCCCGCCGTTCGCCACCCGGCGCTGACAGCCTCCGTCCTTCTGGCGGGAGGCAGCAAGGTCAGCTCTGCAGAGGCTGCGAGGCTCCCGGGCGAGCCGCCGCTCACAGGACACCCTGGACTGCTTGGGAAGGGGCTGTGACTGCCTCCTGCAGTAGCTGACCTCGTGTAGTCCAGACTGAGATTGCCACATGTACGGCATGTGTGGACTTTTTAAGCTGTTACTGGGAATTTATCAGCCTTGGGTGTACATGCCTTGGTGCCTGCTCTTAGCTCCAGCTCCTTCCCAGCAGAACAGTTAAAACTAAAAAGTTAATATCAAATATAGACTAGTCATTCATACACTTCAGCCTAAGGTTGCAGTGTCTGTAGGGGTCCAGACTGTGTATTACTCTGATGTCCCACATCAGAGTAATAACAATTGCTTTAACGACAAGCATTTGTCCATGGGTGATTGTGATAAAGGCTCTCTGCTTTTCTGTATGCTGACCAGAAGGGCAGCCCTGCTGGGACTGAGTTGCTGGACGTGGCTCCTAGCCTGACTGGTGAGTCATTCTGTCGCCACAACACATTAATCTTCATTTTGAGGTGCCTTGCCCTGACTGCTGGAGGAGATTGGTAAAGAAAAGGAGTGCTGGGGTCCCCACCACCTTGCTTAGCTGAATGCAGAGACTCATTGCCAATGCTTCTTCCCTCACCATCCTGCTGCCCTCAACCCTGGTGCCTGCAAGTTGACTTTTCACCACATGGATCAAACCAGCCCTCAGAAAATCTGTTTTTACCCTCTCAGCTCCTGACTGTGGGAGCCTGGGGGACTGTTCCCCAAAATAAGGAGGCACTGTCTCCAGGCACTCCACCTCCTGAGTGGTGAGTGACAGGAATGCGAGTGATGCAGGAATTGCTACCACACCAATGGGAAAACAAACCTCTGACCAGATGACAGCTCTAAATTTAAGGGCCTTCTGCTGCTTTGTGTGTGCATTTATGTGCCCTTTTGTGACCAAGCTAAAGATAATTTTCCTATCTGAAACAGCAGCTGCACTGTGAGTTGTATAAAAAGACTTCTCTGCTAATGAAGAACGATCATAAGAGCAAGATCTGCCCTGAGAGCAAAGCTGGAGAAATGTAGGGGTAGGGCTCTGACACTCTGCAGAAGCTGTAAAGAGACCATTTATAGAAACTCAAAAGATGTTTGGCTCCTTGAAAAATGCAAAGGCCTTGCTGTTATTTTATGTAAATGTCACTTGGGAGAATAGCAAAGCTTTTTTTAAACTTTGGGAAAAGTCACTTTATTTAGAGTTTTATATACTTTGCAAAACTGAGCAAAAAAAAAAAAAAGAAAGAAAACATATAGACAGTTCTACGGAACAGAAGGGAGCTTTCAAGCAAACAAGCAGAGTCGGGTACACTCTTAGGTGTTATAGTGAGTGTATTTTTAACCTACTTGCATACTTTAAACAACTTGACCTCATAGAAGGTCTACTACAGAGCTGGCAGAGGCCCAGTTACGTGCATGTGTTTGTGTGGCATTTTATATTAGACCCAGGACAAACCCCTGGGTCAGCAGGGATTATCCACATAGGTCACTTACTACGTTACTCCCACTTCTTTTCTTGAAGGGTTGGTTTAGATGCGCAAGGCAGCTGCCAAGCTTGCAGCAATGCACACAAGTGTCACCTCAGGGAAGGTGGATCACTAAACAGCATGTTCAACTGGGAGCCTCTTGAACACGAGCAGATAATACTTCCTGATCTCTTTGCAGCTTTGTATCAAGGGAAGGAGTGGTGGACATTGTAGCCTCATGGAGGTTTACAGGACTCAGAGCACTTGATCATACTACAGATCTGTTATCTCACATGGTGACCATGTTACCTGGAGTGCCATGTGCAGGGAGGTCCTGCTGGAGCTTGT
Source organism: Ceyx cyanopectus (assembly GCA_013401355.1). Taxonomy (NCBI): domain Eukaryota; kingdom Metazoa; phylum Chordata; class Aves; order Coraciiformes; family Alcedinidae; genus Ceyx; species Ceyx cyanopectus. The sequence goes on along the minus strand of VYZU01040935.1, from coordinate 23,076 downwards.
AAGGATATGAGGGCTGCAGAAAATGCTTTGTAGTTTATTGTCCTTCAAGGAAATAAATCTCTAGGTCACTTTGTTAACAGCTAGCATTGCTTGGCGTAAGACATCTCTAGCCAGGTTCCTGTACAAGGTACTTCCTCAGTGCTGCCCTGTGAGTCTGTGATGGGACCATGTGCTACTGAATTTGTGCCACTCTCAGAATCAAGGGCCATTCCTTGCATGTAGGATATGGAAGGGGGAACCCTGAGCAATATGACCTGGTTTGAAGTCAGAAATTATTTAAGCATAAATCTTCTGCAACTCTGTGGGATTCAGCATTCCCCAGCCAGCCAGGATGCAGTGTTACATTTCACATACTCAGTGTTCCACTTCGTGTTTTCATTTCAGGTCCTCTTTCAGCATAAAAGTAAGATTCACGTGACTCCTCTAAGATGTCCTACAGAAAGGAGCTAGAAAAATACCGAGACCTGGATGAAGACAAGATCCTTGGAGCTCTGACAGAGGAGGAGCTCAGGAAGTTAGAGAATGAACTGGAAGAGCTGGACCCTGACGTAAGTAGTTTTTACAGATTTGCTGTCTGGTAAGTGGTGGGGTGGGGAATGGGCTGAATTAGTGACCTGTATTTAGGTGGGATCCTTTGTAGAGCCCGTGTTCAGCACAAGGAGTGCCAGAGAGTGCCAGCAGATGAGCAGAAACATCACAAGCATGGGCTACACATGGGACTTAATTTCTATGATGTAGTGCCTGCCCTGGTGTGCAGTCTCCAGCGTGACGAGCACTGGGATTCACAGCACTGATGTGAGACAGTGCTAGTGCAGGGCAGTAAACCTGTAGAAACTGTCTCTCTGCTTCTGGTCAGGCCTCCTTGGAGGGAATAGTTTGGGGTTTAGGGGTTGTTTGCGTTTTGGATTGGATTTTTTTTTTTTTNTTTTTTTTTTTTTTTTTTTTTTTTTTTTTTGTAGCAAACTTCCAATGGTCTGTATTTTTAGGGAGGAATCAAGAGTTTTGAAAAATGGGACAATTGCTTTTGTGCAATTGCCTGCTAGCACCAAACAATGAAAGCATTTTGGAGACATCGTTGTCCTGTGGGCTCAGTAGGGCATGTGCAGAGCCAGCTGGCAAGCCTCTGGGTTATGCTGTTAGATGATGGGGTTGGGCACTGCCAAGGGAGAAAGTGTTCCTGCAACTTATAGCTGGTATTTCTGGGGAAAATTATGGGCAGTGTAGATTGCATCATCAGTATTTTTAATTGCAACACAGGAAAATAATGAAGTGATGGCAAGCTAGCTCCCATGGTTGCATGTATGAGTTGATGGGCTGGTTACAGCTGCCTCAGAAGACACAGTGTTGGGCAGCAGTCTAAGAAAGATGCAGAAAGGTAATAAATAAATAAATAAATAATGATGGACATCTGTCAGTATAGGTGTAGGCTGACTACAGGAGTTAAAGCATGAAGTTTGTGTAGTCACTTCTCGCAGCATGAAGCCTGAGGAAGAAAACTGTTCCCTATGTCTCCTTGCTCATGCATTAGTATGATTCTTTGTTGTCCTCCAAGGTTGCCCAAGTCTAATTGCTTCCTATTAGTAATTTTCAATCCCAGGCTTCTCCCTGATACCCATTTAAATTATAATTAATTACTTTTATTATTATGGGCATGGGAAAATTAGTGTGTTGTTCACCTTGGATGTCTTAAAAAGTAAATGTTGACTTCTATCCATCAAGGCTTTAAAGAACATGCTTAGTGTCAAATCTGAGAATAGTCTTACTGCATTAAGCCTGCTCTATATTTAAATATAAGCAGGTGCTTACGTGCCATGTGTGTCAGGCACAAAGCAACTTCCCGTGGTGGCTGATGTGACTGAATAACAAGGAGGCAGTTTGAAAAAGGTTGGAGGTTCACAAGGGTTTTTTTCTTCAGTAGATTGACGTTCTCTGTGAAACTCTGCCTGTAGTTTTGTGATGGGTCATGAAAGGCAGAAGAGACCACTACAGGTCTCTGGTCTGCTCTGTGAAAGACCATAGGATTTCCCTGAGCTGCTTTGTGGTGGGACATGTGAGGAATGTGGGCACCTGAACAGACATATATGGGAAGGAGATCAGTTGAGTTCAGCACCTTCATACTGGTGCTGCAACTGTGGTAAAGAGGCAGAAGAAACAGTGAAAGTATGAGAACAGGCTAGGAGGAGCAGGAGGTGATGGGTGAGAGCCCCCAAGGAAAGGGCTGGAGCTACTGTTGTGGAGAAGCATCCACTTAGCATCATGGACATCTCATAGTGGAGTCAGCATTTGAAATTGGAGGGGTGAAGGAGCATCACATATCTTAGATGATGTGGGAATCGGTGGGGTTGGATGGAGATAACCTTTGACACAATGAGAAGCAAATTGTTCAGCAATGTGGAAGGAAGACAGTGCAATGAGGAAAGTGGAGAGTGGAGAGTATTTGACAGATGAGGACTGTGGCCTGCAGAGATAACACATATATCTCCCCTCCGTGCCTAGAACGCATTGCTGCCAGCAGGTCTCAGGCAGCGGGATCAGACACAAAAGCCACCAACTGGTCCATTCAAAAGGGAGGAACTCATGGCCCACCTAGAAAAGCAGGCGAAGAATGTTAAAGACAGAGAAGACTTGGTTCCTTTCACAGGAGAAAAGAGAGGTATGGTCATCCTTTGCGCCATGCTGTGTGCATCATGACAAAAGCACAGTGGAAGGGTTGTGTGTGACCAAAGTTGCTAAGCACAACTTTGTTTTGACACTATTAGTGTGGTGGTTCTGCTCTCTCTGCTGTTTAGCTCCAGTCCAGCCTGGGTAATAAACTCAGATATGCCTGAGAGCTCTGTTCACTTGCTATTTGGGTACCTCTTGGTCTGTTGGTAAGTGATGAACAGAGGCTGTCCCACTTTGCAGCCTCTTTCTGTCCCCACCCCACTGCAACTGTATCAAGCTTTGGAGAAGACATTATCTTCTGTCCTCTCTTGTTCCTTCTCTGCCCTGACCTTCTATGAGCTCTGCAGGCTGTGCTCTGTCTTCCACTGATGCCTTTCATGCTCCATCCCCACACTCCAGACTTCATCTTGGTATAGAGAAACTCCACAGCTCTGATGAACCCAGCAGTTCCCATCTAGTCTTCACCTATTGACAGCCCCAGCCTCATTTCCCAGTCTTCTGCAACTTGCATGTTTCTGTCTTCCTGCACCATACAGTGTCAGCTGCTCAGCCCTGGGACCTGTAAGCAAGACATATGCTCTGCCTTTTCTCTTTCCTCTCCTTCTGTCATCTTCTTCTGGGATGTGTCTTATTATCCAAAGGATTTTCCTGATTCCATTAGCACTCTTGAGTATCATCTGCCACCATACATGGTTCAGTCAGTTTCTTGCTTCTGAATTCCAGGAGCTTCTCAACAGCTTTTTTCTGCTGTGCTGTCTCCCTCTGTACCATGGCCCCACTGCAGCAGCAGATCTGTTTGTACACTATTTGCATTACTGTTTGTCTTGGGTCAAAAAAGAAGTGCATGAAAACATGGGTGTGTGAGCATGTTGCCCAGCTGAGGTCTTTCTCAAAGTTGCCTTCTCACTGATCCATGTGCCTTTCTGCCAAGCAGATTCTGTTAAATATGTCCATTTAATAGAATTTGAGGTGGCATTAAAAAAAAACCAACCCAGATGAACAAACAAAAATTCTTGAAAGAAGTAAATGAAAAGAGTAAACTGAGGAAGAGCAATTTAGCAGCTTCAGTGTACGCTAGCCTGGCGCTGGCCATCTGCCTGGCTAGTCAACAGGTAGTAGGAATGCTTCTCAGGAGGCAGAGCTACTTCAGGCATTTTGAGTCTTCAGATGCTGGTCTGACCTAATCATATTTCAATCCGAGGTGATCTCAAACACATTAAACATATTTTCTCTAGTAACATGCTGTTGAGTGAAGACATTGTTACACTGACTGACAGCCAGAGATAGTAAATTACATATTCACAGTTGTGGCAGAGCTGGAAATAAATCACCACGTTTGCAGTCTGGAGGGTGATTTACTAGTTTGCCAGGGGAGGTGGCTTCCCCTCGCCGTGCTGCTGGACAGGGTAGGAGCTGGTGTGTGCATACGTGCTGCGTTGTTATACATAGTGCTGTGTTGGCATGCACCATTTAAAGCTCAAACTCATAATAAGGCATGACACTTTCTTAAATCAAACCCCAGGATTTCTGATGACACTGAGATGTCAAATGAGTTCTGTGTGACAGCAGAATGGAGTTCACTGTTCCCTGCTGATTGGGTCAGACGGTGTGTGCACTTTGCCAAGCTGTGTGTCCAGTGTGACAGCAGTTCCAGGTCCCCACACCAAGCCAGAATCGGGGTTGCCAGACCTCCTGGGACATTTAGCTGCAGATTACCCTGAAGGTGCCTGGCTGTGCAGGCACACATGACACTTTGCCTATTTTTGCACAAGCAGCTGTGCCCCATGAGGCAGATTTCTGCCCTTTTGGTCAGGGTGGCAGCATGCAGGCAGTCGGGAGGGAGACGGGCTGTTTTGCAGAGGGCTGTTTATAGCAGCCTCCATTTCATATCGAGGGACCCGCAGCACAGTTGCTTCTTCCTTGAGGCTAAATTTAGCCCCTTCTGTTTCTGCACATCCTTGAGCATCAGTATCTTTGTTTCCCCCCTTTGGTGCTGCTGACTCTGATTACAGAGCAGGGACAAAAATAGTCCTGGCTGGCATGCTGGGCCAAGAGCTTAGCACTCCCTATCTCTCTTCAGTGATCCTGGACTATTTCAGGTGAACGGCTCTGAAATGCTCTGGAATCCCTCCTGCCCCTATCCCCCAGCAGCACTGCATTTACCTGACAGACTGCTGTGGTGTGTTAAAATACCACAAGCCTCTCTCTTGGGGGGCTGGGTGAGTCACGGGTAGGTGCCCTGCTGTGAAATCTCAGACCTGACCCTGGCAGCCTCCCTAAAAGGTTCTGCTGCCTGTCAGCAGTGCAATCAGTTGGGAGTGGGGAGCAGCCTGCAGCGCTGTGAGCCCTGCCTGCTGCCCTCACTGCCCTGGGATGCAGCTGGCACTGGAGAGAGAGGGTCTTGGCTTGCCTGGTGATCATCCTGGGCAGTGGGATGAGGATGTGCTAGGGAGCCCATGGCGTTCAGAGATGGTCTGGAGCCACATCACTTGCTGCTCAGTCCCTTGTCTACATTGGCAGCCCCCGTTAGGAAGAGGTCACAAGGGAGCAGCTGAAATGACAGCTTTGTGATACCAGGTGTACCTGTGGGTTTGCATCTCTGACTTGTAGGAAAAGGCCTGTTGCTTGCCCTGTTGCTGTCCCAGGAGACAGAGCAAGAGGTCTCCTTCTGTCTTGCTCACTGTGTTGCCCAGTGATGAGACAGATCAGCTGCCCCAAGTCTGCTCCGTTTTGAATCCCATGTGCTTGCTGGATGACCAGCTGCTGTCCCTGCCTTCTGCCAGACCACCTTTCCACCCTGTTTTGATTAGTGTGCCATCTGCCCTGTCACCATGCATTTGGAGTTCGCAGCAGGAGCCATCTCAGTGTCGGGATTAATCCTGCACCGTGCTGGGTCTGGGCCACTGGCCTCTCTTGGTCCATGTGAGTGCTGGCAAATCTCCACCCCTTTTATATATCCTTCAGAGAAGTGAAGTCCTGCAGTATCAAGCATTGCGTGGCTCTTTGAGTGCTGCACGTTGGACAGTCACTGTCTCCTACTGATACGCTATTGCTTTTTGTGGAGAGAACCTTCTGTGCTGCTGAAAGTCCAGCTCTGCAGCTGGAGGTGCTTGGCAGGTGCCTCCTGCCTTACATAACAGCTGAGCTAATGGGAAGGGATTCAGTGTCTCCTCTGATCTTTCTCTTAAGTCCCTGTGTCCTTCTGTCCTTTCCACCGTGCTGGTCTCACCCCACGGAAAATGCATCTGTGCGGCTGGTTGTGAACAGGCACTGTCACTATGCTGAGAGTGACCTCACTTTGCATTTATAGGAAAAGCTTGGATCCCCAAGCAGAAGCCAATGGATCCTGTGCTGGAAAGTGTGACTCTGGAGCCGGAACTGGAAGAAGCCCTGGCAAATGCCTCTGATGCAGAGCTCTGTGACATTGCTGGTAAAATGGTTTCACGTGAACTGGGAGTTCAGGTTGTTTGACTACCAGTTTCTTTTTGTTTGTTCTTTTGTTGGAAATGAGCTATTGAGCTTTTTGCTGTTCACCTGAATGGTACCAATTTTGAGTTTATTTCTTTGTTAAAAACTAAGTGTATATGTAAAGGTAGTCATGCACATGTGATTTAACCAAGAGCATGGATCAAAGCTGAGGAAGGAGAAGCATTTATCAAGGGAACAGAGCATGCTGTGATCTCTTTTCTTCACTCTACCACTACATCTTTCAAATTACAGCCTGTCACCTTTGGGAGTACAGCTTTCTTCTAGCCAAACCTCTAAGGAAACAATGAAGCAGACCCAGTGAGAATGTGGATTTCTTGTGCAATCTGTTAAAAGAGCTGTCAAGTCAGAGCAGTCTTCCCATGGATGCTCAGGACTGCTGTTTGTTAAAGAGCTTTTCCAACATGTTTGAAAACTACGGATTTTTTTGAGATTTGCTGCAGCTGATCGTTTTTATGAATGTTAGCTCAGGGGCAGGGGAATCCAGCTTTCAAAGGTTGGTGTGCTTCACAATGACTGAGAAGCAGGTTGGAATACATAGCAAGCTGGTGAGGGGGACATAGCAATTGCAGGTGCTGTTTGAGCCCCAGCAAAGTGCTCTTCACCAGGCTAAACAAGCCCTGTGCAAATTGGGAGGGACGGGTATGGTCTCTGCCAGACAGAGGGGTTTGTGTCCCCATGCTCAGTACATTCAGCCAGTGTCCCACTGGTGCTTCTCAGACAGTGCTGTCTGAATAGAGGTGATGCCTTGCAAACCTCACTGCTCTGCCACTTTAGAGATGACTGGCTTGGTTAAGCCAGTAGCATGTACTTAAGTTTTTACTGGAATAGAATATGCCTTGGCTAGAGGAGCTTATAAGCATATGGATCTTTACCAAACTCACATGTCCCCTCCTGGTCCAGCAGTTTATGAGTGAGTGTTTCAGTGCTACTGGCTCCTTCTTCTAGTTCTGTATCCTTTGTGCTTCCATACTCCCTAGCAGTATTCTCCTTGCCAGAAGTCTGCAAGATAGCCTGCAGAATAACCACACCAACTAGATAGACATCTTCTACATAATAGCAGAAGATAACATATAGACTGATAACATACAGATAACATAATATTCTTGCTTTGAAATGCATATCTGCATTAAAGCTTTCCAGACAAATACCCTAACCATTTTGCTTTTTCACTGTACACCTAGAATTCTATAAAGTGCTATCCTATAAATCCACCCTTCTAAGCTCCAGATCTGTGCAGCAGTTAATTCTCACAGAGAAACACTGTTTGGACAAGCTTGTGCTACAATTGTTAGGAGAATATATTTGAAGTGGCAGCAGGAGAACTGAGAACCACTTGAGAACAAGTGGTGCTGAAGTCTCAATATTGACAGTGACAGCTCCTGGTTGTTTAGCAGGGCTCATTTTCAGCCGTGGCATATTGGAGTCCTTCCATGGCACTGCCAGTGGGATAGCTCTTGTAGGTGGCTCCCAACAAGTCCTCAAAGGGCTCATTTGCCTTTGGTCAGCTGGGGGAGGCAGAAATGGGATGTCTTTGTTCTGTTTGAATTCTTTTGGAGAGCATACAGACTGAGAAACAGCAGGCCTCTCTCGTCTACCAGCACAAACTTGAACCCCCAAAAGCCCTGCATGGTCATAACAGAAGATCCTTCCCTCTCTTTGCAGTTCAGATACTCAAGAATCCTGGCTGGTGGAGAGATGTTGTTACTAGAGTAGGTTGTGTTTGGGGTGTATGTATGCCCCCCAAAATGCTGAGCCTGCAAAATACTTTTCTGAGATATTTTACACTCATGAAAATTTCAGCTATGAGTACATGGCAGAGAAGAGAGTTGGCTAAAATTCAAACTAACAAGTGCAGTGCCCAACCTCACTCACACTTTCAGAGACAGCTTGGCTCTGTGCAATCCACCTGGGTATTGACAGGGTTGTGGTGGGGAAGTGGATGGTGGTCTTTGTTGACACCTTTTGCTACAACCCAGACCTGGAGTCACAGTGAGCTGCTACCTTAACAGATGTCATTCATGTGATGGGTCTCGGGGGCAGCCTTCTCTTGCAGCTCCCATCCCTTCTTGGCCAAAGCACTGAGCAAGTGATGATGGACTGGTGACAACCAAAGGAGCAGCTCATGGGAAAGCAAAGTGCCTTTTTGGTGGCATGCTTGAGTTTTAGAGATTTGTCCTTTATTTATTCTAACCACTGTGCCATCTGGATGGAGGTTAAGATTTGTTCAGATGTGTCTGTTTATTAACAAGTACTCAAGTGTCTCAATTTTTCTTTAGAAAGTCATATAGCTAGGTAAAAAAGAAGTTGATTTAAAAAGCAGTTGATTTCCAAACATGAACTTTCTGCGCATAGCAGAGTTATTTTTATAAACTGAACCTTTGCCCAAATGTTTCTAAGCTATTAGCTTTCCCCTGCTCATTTACAGCTGGTGAGAATGTCAGTAGGTGCCCCTGGTCACATTTCAACGTGCATTTGCATATTGGTTTTGCAGTCATGAGCCTGAGATACACAGATCTGCAGAAGTTGGGGTTTTGCACTCTTACAGTCTTAGAATTTTCTTCATACCATCACTTTGTGCATTACAACCAAGCCAGCAGAGCTTTAGCTTTTCAAAATGTTAACTCCAAGCATACAAAGATCAATCTAAAGCACACCACCCCCACTTGTTGAGTAACAACATGGTGTGCATTGACACGCTTTGGATGACAGTCACCTCCTGTGCTGCTGCCTTAGGGGCTGGTTTGGATCTGCGTGGGGCACAGCTTGTCTCAAATACCAGTCTGTCACACATGCTCAGGTGACCAAGGGTACTAAGGATGTGTAAGTCCTATTGGACATGACCCCTTGATTAAATCCTACAAATGACTTTTTTTTTGTCTTAAATTTTCTTCCCCTCACTATTTGTATGTGATGCTGAATCAAGTCGGCTACTGGGAAGCCTTGGCTGTTTGTCTCTGTTGTTTGCAAGACCATGTTCCTCTTATGCTATGAATCGCACTACATGGGAATAAGCAAGGGAGCATGTTTGAGCCCTGCTGTAGATTTCTGACAGTCAGAGGCTTGGTTCCACTATTGTATGCTGTTCTGTGCTTGTACAGGGAAAGGTAGTGTGCTGAAGACCCTAAAACAGGCAGCAAGGCAATGTATGTATCTTTTCATACCTTTGGAGCCTGAAAGAACTGAAGTTATGTTCTCCTTTTCTTCTTTCTGTAGCCATCCTTGGTATGCACACCTTGATGAGTAACCAGCAGTACTATGAGGCTCTGGGGAGCAGCACCATCGTGAACAAAGAAGGGCTCAATAGTAAGTGATTTAGAGTGTTAGAAGGGTTTGGCTTTGAAGCTGGTAGCAGAGGCAAAGCAGGAATTATTTTTAGGCTGAAGATTAGAGCCGTGAATATCAGAACAGCCTCTGATTGCTGGGGCCATCTCTGGTGCATCCTTGCCTTGTGCAAGCCAGCGTGGTCACGTCCACTGCCCTTGGACCATACAGGAGTTAGCACAGCCCAGAGAATGTCCCTGTGCAAGCAGGGTGTCCTCCATCACTCAGCTTTGGACCTTAAGAGCACATAGCGGCAGGCGCTGGCTGTCCAGTGCTCACTAGCCCCAGGGCAGAGCAGTGTTTCTGGATGCACATGAGCGTAGGTGGAGCTGATGAGTGCATATTCAGCCTCTCATTTTGTGTCTGGTTGTCAGGTCATGCTTCCATCTCCCAAGACTGCTTCTGAAAGAGGAAAGCACCCAAAGTGAACACGCTGCTGCTCAGGGTGCTTACAGTTTCACACATCTTGCTTTTCACTTGCAGGTGTGATTAAGCCCACGCAGTACAAACCAGTTCCTGATGAGGAACCAAACTCAACAGATGTGGAGGAAACTCTGAAACGAATACAGAGCAACGATTCTGACCTTGAGGAAGTCAACCTTAATAATATTATGGTATTTGCTCCTTTCTGCTCTCCTCTCTTACCAGCAGGACCAAATGTTTGACACAGAGAAGGCAGAGACCAAGTCTGTTTTGCTGCACTGACTAATACCCACACTGCTGTGTTTGTCATGACAAGAAACACCAGTGCTTCCTGTTTCTGTTGTGGGCAACACGTTGTTACCTGCTGGGGTATGACAGTGTGATGTTAGTAGCAGGAGGACTCCTGTAGGTGCCTTGTAGATCAGAGCTGCGTTGAGGGAAGTCTGAGACATCCCTCTCAAGACTATCTAATTAAAGGCATTTTAGGTTGCTTTAATGGTTTTATTTGATGGAGGGGCTGTTATGTAAGATAAAATGGTAGGGGGAGAAGGGCTTCTTGCCACTTGGCCATGAAAATATTAAGAAATCTCCCTTCTTGCAGATAGCTCTGCCCCATCTCACACCCATCTCTTCTGTGGGATCCCCACAGATTCAGATTCCCCTCAGATCCCTTCTGATATTTGTAGAAGGCAATTTAGGACACAGTATCACTTTTTATGTTGCCTCTCAGACACACATATGTGCTAAAAATACAGTTCTCATCTGTCCTCCCTACCTCCAGGACCCCTGTCCTATGGGATTTGTTGAATGATGCCATATTGAAATAGCAAGGACACAGTTAAATGCATGTACACATTAAAAAAAAACACAAAAAAACCCAACAACAACGACAAAAAAACAAACCAAAACCAAACCAAAACAACAAAACTTGTGCCATGCCACCTACATCTTTCTATAATGAAAAGATTTTTACTTCCATGTGTTTGATTTTGGCTAGTCCTGAACATCCCTTGAACACCAGGCTGAGGATCTGGCAGGCCGGCATTTTCTTTGAATGCTGGACTCAGGACTTTGGGCATGGATGGGAGACCTAGGGAGAGGTGGTGGAAGTGGTAAGCTTCTCGGGTTCATATCATGGCTCTGCAGATGGCTTTGACTACAGATGATTCCACATGGTGGTATCCAAATGGTGTGGCAAGAAGACCAAGCTCAGGATACCACTTAAAATTTCAGACAGGTGAAAATTTGTTAATCTGACAAGGGTATCTGAAATGTTTAAGTGAGAAATACTTATTTTGTAGGATCTAAAATAAACAGCATGGATTTATTTATCTGGTCTGAGACCTAGCATGGCATATAGGAGCCTGAAAGATGTATAAAGAGGTCTCTGTGGTTTGTACTGCAAGCAGACTGAAGTATTTCTGGTTTGGAAATGATGGAAATGGTGGAAATGATATGAGTTCCTGGCATGTCTGTTTCTCAGTGCTGTCACTTGTATTACAAAGCATCGGATCAGTACTTCATCAGCTCATGGTTCCTAATTACATCTCTGTAAACATGCATTTGGAAGCAGATCAATTTCTGGGCAATTAAACAGCAGAGACATTGTAGCTTCCAGCAATGCAGTGAGCTATCAGCCGAGTGGGAAATAGGATGAAAACATTGTTATGCTCCTTAGCCCATGCTGACTGTAGCAAGAGAACATGTAAGAGCATTTATTGCCCCCCACCACTTTCTGAATTACTTCAGTGAATTTGGTGATTTGACCTTTATAATAAATGTAAAGTATTATTTGAATATATTGTGTATTCCTTCACACAGATGGTGGCCTAACACAGGTTTTTCTGCATTTCTTTTTGCAGAATATTCCCATACCAACTTTAAAAGCTTTTGCAGAAGCATTGAAAAATAACACCTATGTGAAGAAATTCAGTATAGTTGGGACTCGGAGCAATGACCCTGTTGCTTGCGTAAGTACTATTAGCTCATTGTCATAGAGTTGTGACAGGAGCTGTTTTTGGGCACGGTATTTTTGGAGTCCCCAACAGACTGCTTTTGCAGTTTAGCACATTGTGCACCTCTGGCACTTGGTGCAGGTGCTTTATGTTCAGAAGCCTCAGTGAAAGCCAGTAACAGGATTTGGTTCCTTTGCTTCAGCTATGGAGATTTTGAGACACAAACCTCTAAACCTATTTGGTCCAATACTCATCCTCAAGGATGTTCCAGAAAAGGAGCAGGAGACAAGAACTGACTTCCAAGTGGCGTTCTTTATAAGTGTCTCTCCATCTGCCTTGCATCAGGACCACCCCATTCACTGCTATTGGTGCAGAGCTGTGCATGGCTGTGTGCACACCCGTCCTTCCTCTCGTGCATCCCTGATCAGATCTTGCTCCTTTGTGCAGCCTGTTCAGAAACAGGATGCTCTGTGCCAAGTGCCTGTCATCTCTGTGATACTTCTTTGGCTTTGAATTCTTTGGGTCTGTCTGGCTGTTGCAAGTGGTCCTAAACATCAGAAGGGATGCAGAGAGGTGCTAGGCATTTTGCCTGGCCCTCATGCTGCCTTCCAGGAGGCATCCTTGTACACTCCTCCAGTACCATTGCAGACAATTGTTATTCTTCACCCAGACTAGCCCTACCTATCTCCACATACATGTGCACACCACTTTCCTATTAGAAAAAAACTTTTTTTTGTAGAGGGTGATACAGCCCTCACATTACTTCAGGCACTCTGGACTGGGTCTGTCTGGACACTGGTGCTGTCTGAGGACTTGCAGGGCACCGTGTAGGGTTCAGGGGGCTGTGGAGACAGACACGTGCTGTGTGAGTGGGCGCAGGTCAGCCCTGCCAACACATTCTGATCCTTCTGTTTCATGACTTAGATGGGTCTTTCCATGCAGCTCATGAAGTAAGATCATCAGATCAAGTTGGGCGGCTGGAGTTGTGCCAGCCTACTTCCAGTCTTACCTGCTGAGGGAAGCAAAAGTGATTAATACGGTTGTGATGCCACTTGGGAAGATGTCTTGGATGAGAGAGTCCCTTATTGTTCAAGGCAGATGCTCCTCTCTCTGCCTTCTTTGATGGGAAACATCTCCGTCCCACACAAAAAGTAGTGCAGACAGGGGGACAGGCAGGCAGGAGGCAGGGCCATGCTGGCCATTATCCCTGCTGTCACTGTGCTGGCTTTAAAGAGGGACACATGAAGCTGGCAAAAGACCGTTGTGGCCTGTTGCCTTTTGGGGTGGCCCAAATGGTTTCCCCATACAAGGTTTTACTGTGGCCTCCAGCATGCTTATGTTCAAGAATCCCACTGCAACCGGAGGGGACCCCCTTCACCCTGCACAGAGCTCCCATCTGGTGGCAGTGGAACTGCTCTGCATATGGGGTCCTCTGGAGGTGAGGGGACATGAAGCCCTGCTGCTCTGGTGTGCTCTGCCCCTGCTTGCTCTTCCTACCCACCTCTGCCCACAGGCACTGGCAGAAATGCTGAAAGTCAATAACACATTGAAGAGCCTGAATGTTGAATCAAACTTCATTTCTGGGTCGGGGATCCTGGCGATTGTCGAGGCACTCCAGGGCAACACGTCACTCGTGGAGCTGCGCATTGACAACCAGGTAAAATGCATGCGAGGTGAGATCAAGTGATGTGTCCTGAGGCTGGGAAGCTGAGTAGCTGGTCAAAGTGCAGGGAGACTGCAGATAACTGCTGCAGTTCCCGAGCAGTATCTGTACGGACCTGCAGTACTAACAAAGGCCATGGCAGTGCAAGCAGCAGTCTGTGTGTGGTGCTGCCCTGGAGAGCCATCATGCACCTGGCCAATATTACATCCTGCTCCCAGCTTTCATGGGGATTTAAATAATAATGTCTACTTAGTAAAAAATGATTTTTTTTTTTCCTACGGTGCAAGGGAGAGAACTCCAGAGTGTGCAGTGGTACAGTTGCTGTGGAATGTTTAGCTCCCCTAGAAACTGAGAGGGTAGTAGTGAAGCAGCTGAACTATGGTGACCTCAGAAGAGGAAACTGGGAGCTCAAAATCTTAATGTATCCATATGTCTTTTAGCTGTAAATCTGCACAAGAAATAAAGTATTTGAGCAAGAAGACTTGTGGGGATGTCTGCTAGAGAAGTTGGAGCCCCTTGGCTCTACCAGGATCAGGCCGTGTCTATTCCACCAGCTCAAAGTCAGAAATACCAAATGGTCCAACAGGTCCACAGAAGGAGAGAAGGGGTGGAGATGGCAGATCTCAGTGCTTGCTCTGAATCACTCTCTGAACCTGACCAACTTGCTTTTCTGTTTCTTTTTTATCTGTTTTCAAAAGAGCCAGCCTCTGGGCAACAAAGTAGAAATGGAAATTGCAAACATGTTGGAAAAAAACACCTCCCTGCTGAAGTTCGGGTACCATTTCACTCAGCAAGGCCCCCGGCTCCGTGCCTCTAATGCCATGATGAACAACAATGACCTAGGTGAGTTGGGGGGTTGCACAAGGAGGTCCCTCCCTCAGCCTGTGGGCAATTCCTAGTGGTAGAAGCGCAGAACAACTCACTTTAAGTCTCTGGTGGATGTGCTTGCATTAGAAAACACCTCTTGAAGGGCCTGATGATGCCTTGCCCTTCAAGGAGGAAAGTAATCTGCACTGACTGATTTCCTAAAGCAGCCTTGGCAAAGCAGTTGTTCATGCCCCAAACCTGGAGACACTGGGCAGATAAAACTTGCAGAAGTCACGGTGGTTTTGGCAGTAACAGCGGGTCCTGTTGGAAGAGTGAGAGTTGCTAACATGCTTTAGTACGGCATGATACAGCATATGGCACATGGATTGTGAGCTGCCAGCCCTTGTGATTCCTGCCAACTTCTCTGCCTACAGCTTCATTCTCACTTTAACAAGGAGATGAAAAGCAGTGGAGCTGAACTTTGAAAGTAGTGGTACTTGGCCGATCTCCTTCAGCAAAAGAAATTGGAAGTGTTGCTAGGGAGAGGTGGAAACCCACGTGGCTTTGAGTTATCTTTATACTCTCAATGAAGAAATCAAAAGTGCTCATGAAGCAAAACGTGGGCAAACCTGCTACAAACTGCTGTTTCAGCCAAGGCAGCTGGCAGATGTTCCACTGCTTGGCTACAAGCTGCTGCAGAGCACTAGAAATCAGGCCATTAGAGCAGTGTACCAGCCAGGCTGTGCTCCCTACATGGGCAGGGTGGTTATAAACCCCTTCTTGGCAGGAGCGGACAATGCATCTGGGAGAAATAAGCAAAAGTTTGTGTATTGTCCTTTTTGTACATTAGGAAGAATGTGTTCCCTGAGGCGGGGGGTGAGGGTTTGCAAGGCTCAAAGGTACAGAGCCAGTGGCTGCCTTGACCCAGTGCTATGAGCAGGAGGTTGGGCTGAAAGCTCCCAGGGACAACACAACCATCACTAGCACTGATGGGTCCTGCCAGACACCACTAGAAAGCAAGAGCTAAGCAGCTTTCTCTTGGGTCTCTTTTCACAGACCCAAGAGCAAGGCAGGGTCTTGAGAAAAGACCAAATGTATAAATGGCAGCCATGAAGAAATGGTGGAAAACAGGAACCATGCATTTTAACCTGTGTATGGTTCACCACAGGTGGGACCTTCTGTCCCTTCAGGAATCAACTTCAGGTTTAAAAGCCACAGAACAACAGCTTTTAAGTGACTGCCACATTTAGACAGATTATAAATATGGTATTTGAAAAATATATTTTAAAAATCCCAAAATCTCAATCTTGCTTCAGCCAGTATGGTGGTCCTAGGACACACAGCCAAGGTATGTGCCAGTTCTTCAGTGACAACACAGAATACTCACCATTACAGTTCACTGCATATTTATTCTGCCCAAGGATGCATTCCTGGTCACCAGACAGCTGCACTGGGGAGGGCCTGCTATTTTCTGTCCTTTGGAACAGAGCAAGGGTTTTGGTGACCAGGCAGCACCTGGCATACAAAGTAATAATCTGGAAGACTTGGATCTAGTGTTTTAATTGCTCCTGCTGTTAAGGGGAGGAATTCACAACTTATGTTAATGTAACAGTTGTGCATTTTGCTTTTTTGACCGTTAAAAATCTTCATTTTGTTGATTTGATTCTTGTTTGCAGCTCGTATTCATCAGTGTGATGGTCTCTGACAATAGCATCTCAGCTCCACAACTGGACAATGTATAAGTATAGAAAAAGCTTTCTTTTCCTCCCTGTCAACAATAACTCTCTGCTAAGACTCTGCTCCAATGCTCTTGCCTACCATCACCTGATGATACCAGAATTTGGTTTTAGTCCTGTAGCTTCTTTTCTCCAAGATGCTCTGTATGAACCAACTCTGAAGGCTTTTACATTCATCTTCATGAGCTAACTTCTGCATCCTCTCTATGCCTTCTTGTTTTCTCTCATATATTTTTTTTTGAAAAGTGATAAATATAGCTGTGGGAGCTGTAAATGAACTTCAGGAGTAGAAATGAGACTGTGTTCACCATGTTAACCATAGGAAGGGGTTCCCTTGTTAACCAGAGGATTAGAGGCTCAAGGCTTAAGATAAGAAATGAGGTAGAATTATTTTTTAAATTATTTTTCTTTATATTTGAAATGGCAACCTAGAAAAACCAGCAAAGGGAAAACTGTCATCCATCACCTGTTGTCTTTATATCAGTCAGCATCAGACCTGGGAAGGTCATGGAGTAGATCATCTTAAGGGCCATTTCGAGTCATATAGAGGACAACCAGGGCATCAGGCCCAGTCAGCATGGGTTTATGGAAGGCAGGTCCTGTCTGACAAACCTGATCTTTTTCTATAACAAGATGATCTGAATACTGGACAAGGGAAAGGCTGTGGATATTGTCTACCTAGACTTTCAAAAAGCATTTGACACCGTTTCCCATAGAATTCTTATGGAAAAACTGTCTGCTCATGGGCTGGATGAGCATACAATCTGCTGGATTAAGCACTGGCTGAATGGACAGGCCCAAAGAGTGGTGGTCAATGGAATTAAATCCAGCTGGCGGTAGGTCACAAGTGGTGTTCCTCAGGGCTCAGTGCTAGGACCATTTCTGTTTAACATCTTTGTTAATGACCTTGATAAGGACATTGACTGTCATTAGTTAAGTTTGCAGATGACACTAAGTTAGGCAGGAGTGTTGATTAACATGAGGATAGGAAGGCTCTGCAGAGAGACTTGGATAGGCTGGATCTCTGGGCCAGCGTTAACAGGATGAGCTTCAATAAGGCCAAGTGCCGGGTCGTGCACTTGGGCCACAACAACCCCATGCAAAGATACAGGCTTGGGGAAGAGTGGCTGGAAAGCTGCCTAATAAAAAAGGACATGGGGGTTTTAATTGACAAGAGACCAAACATGAGCCAGCAGTGTGCCCAGGTGGCCAAGAAAGCAAATTGCATCCAGGTTTGTATTAGAAAGAGTGTGAGCAGCAGAAGCAGGGAGGTGATTGTCCCCCTGTAATCAGCACTGGTGAGGCCACACCTTGAGTGTTGTGTCCAGTTTTGGGAACCTCAAGAGAGATATCGAGGTGCTGGAGCAGGTGCAGAGGAGGCAACAAAGCTGGTGAAGGGCATGGAGAATAAATCTTATGAAGAGCAATTGAAGGAGTTGGGACTGTTTAGTTTGAGGAAGAGGAGGCTGAGGGGAGACCTCATCGCTCTCTACAACTACCTGAAAGGACATTGTAGAGAGGTTGGTGCTGGACTCTTCTCACAGGTAATTAGTGATAGAAAAAGAGGGAATGGATTCAAGTTGCAACAGGGTAGTTTTAGACTGGGCATTAGGGAAAAAATTTTCACTGAAAGGGTGGTCAGACACTGGAACAGGCTGCCCAGGGAGGTGATTGAGTCACCATCACTGGATATGTTTAAGGGTCATTTGGATGTGGTTTTGAGGGACATGGTTTAGAGGTGAACTTTGTAGAGTAAGGATAATGGTTGGACTGGATGATCCCACAGGTCTCTTCCAACTGGAATGATTCTATGATTTTATACAGCTGACTGTACATTAAGGGAGGTAAGGCTGAAATTAGCTTAGGGCCATAAGGTGATGTGAGCTGCTTAAAGCTGGAATCCAAAAGTTGATGCTATCCTGTTTCTTCCCTGGCAGAAAGTACATCTCTCAGCTCCTTTCCACAGCGGGTAAGCCAAACCTGCCATCCACATCTTCCCCTTGCCATGACTGACTCCTCTTAATCTTCTTTTTCAGTGAGGAAGAGAAGACTTGCGGAGTTGAACGGGCCCATTTTTCCCAAGTGCAGAACTGGAGTGTAGCTCCTGGCTGTGGAGGCCGTTCCTGGTGCTGCACTGTGGACAGCCAGAGGCAACAAGTGCCTTGACAGAGCATGTGTGGTGCCTCTGTTCTGTTTTACGCACTAACGGCTTAAATTAACTAGTGTCTGTAGTTGGAGATTTTACCAGTAGGACTGTTGTTTTCTGTAGAGTTGGAAGCTATTCAAGACAGTAACAACCTGCCAATTTTATACAATTACAGTTTAGAGAATATCCCAGTGTAAAAGTAACTCTTAACTAACCTGGGACCTGATTTTGCTACAAAATTCCTGCAGTGTTTCATACAGTTAGGAAGTGGTGTGCATGAGTGAAAGATACAGCTGTGCCACACAAATTATGGAAGTATTACAAAAATACTTTATTTTTTTTTTCCAAATTGTTTTCAACTAACTATAAACTAGCAACTAGTTTAACAAGCACTTCTACTACCTGGAAACACATCTAATTTAAAGAACTGTGAATTACATTTTTTTTATCAATACTTGCTGAGTCAATTAATTGGAAATGCTGTTTCAAATACATCCCCATGATTCTTAGGAAAAAAAATTATCTCCACCCCATGATTAAATGGAATTTAAGGCCACCAGATATAAAACAGTCTCAAAAAGTAAGCAATTTAGGATGGGTTGACATCCTTCTGACCGATGCATGTCTGAAGAAAAAAGTCAACTTTAGAGATGTGATGCAAATCCCGGAGATGGCCAAACTGATCAGCAAACCAGAGCCCTCTCTTCTAATCCCCACTCCCTTCAGATTTCCTGTGTTAATTGCTCATGTCCAGATATTCAATGAAGACAAGTAAAATTCTCTCCCATCACTGATTTGTCTAGATGACCATGGCCACATTAATGAAATTTTGTTCTGCTAGGGTTGTTTCTTTTACTGCCATCCCTAATGTCTGCATAAATGCAACAGTAGATGTTGTGCCCTAGAAGAGCTGTTAAGGCAATACCCCAGCCCTGAACAAACACTGCACACAGTTTGAGGGGTTTCTGTCAGACAGTCTTCTGGGAGGACTTCGCCGCATGCTTGTGTAGCTCCCAGACAGGCAGTGGATTTGACCCAGCACTGTTCCATCCAATACTCCTGCTGTTGCTGTGGATGAGATCCTGCTCAGCAGGCAGACTGTCCCAGCAGAATTGTTACCATACTGGAGTAATATTCTTGGTCTGATGACAACATGAACTGGAACATGTTCTCAGTTGCTAGAAATCTGTACACATCTGTTAAGACTGAAGTTTTGCAGCTTTTTTACACCTCTTCCAGCATAAGTCCCACAGATTTCTTCAGAGCTTGTTCACTAGTATTACCCATGATTTAGCTCTGACCACCAAAGCAGGGAAACACTTCCAGCAGTGTGGGAAACTATCTGTTGCTCTTCAAATCTTAATAAATGTGCCAGTGATGTCAAATAAAATGCTTCGCTATAGCTTCTTCCCCCCCCCACCCTGCAACCTCCATATCAGAAAAATTAACACAGAAGACAAATACTTGAAAATGGAAAGAAAAAGAAAGAAGTAAAGAAGGAAAAAGAAAGGAAGGAAGGAAGGAAGGAAGGAAGGAAGGAAGGAAGGAAGGAAGAAAGA
>VYZU01040934.1:7855-23474 GCA_013401355.1 Ceyx cyanopectus | reverse complement strand
TTTAAACCCCAAAATAGATTAAGGTGGCTGATCTAAACTTTTGTTTCAAGTCTCTTCTCTTTTATCAGAGCCACATGATGAGATGGTTCTTCAGCATTTTCTGAAACGTCTTTCATACTCAAGAAGTAATCTTTAACTACAAATATTTTTTTATAAAGTGGAAAATACACTGTAGAAAAATCTGTCAAATAGGGGAAGGACTTCACTAAAATGTTTCTGCTGAAAACAACTCTGGAGGTATGCCCACATTTCCCATCTCCACTTGAATGTCCTCTGTTACAAGAAGGTCTCTTGGCCATACCTTTTGTCAATGTCTCACCACTGACCATCAACAAACTCAGAGGTGGAAGGAAGCATTTGGCAGGTCCATGCTTCTTGCACAGTGGCTGTCCAGCAAGTGTCCCTTGATTAAGCCATCAACACTTCTGACAGACACAGGGGTAGTGAGGGAAGGTGGTGTCTCACATGACTTCCCTGTTAGAGCTGTCTTGCATTGCTTTCGTGGTGTGTGCTACATGGCTCACCATTTGCAATTTTGGAAACCTGTCTTCTGCTCAAGGAACTGTGTTCCCTGATGCTCCCTCCTGCTCCTCCCAAGATGCTCTTCTTCCTCAAATAGTGAAGAACTGCCAAAAACCAGCTGGAAAGAAATGACAAACAACTCCACTGATTTTATTTCCTTATCAATTTCCTACTTTAAGACCTCAGGACACTAAAATTATGCCTTCTACCAATCTAACCTTGAGGTGTTATTATTAAGATGGGCATTAAATATGTTCCCATTCCTAGAATAATATGAAATAAAAACAACAAACAAACAAATTAAAAACAACTGTCTTGAATGTCTCCAGAAATCTTGGCAAGGGTTCATGCAAAGAACACTCTTTTATGCCAAGTAAAAGGTATTTTTTAATGTCTATGGGTAAAAAAGTTGTTCATAAGCTTCTGTACTACCTTTTCTTCTTTATAAATGACTGCCAGAAAGTCTTCAAATTCCATCCCACAAAACCCAGAACTATGCTGGGTTTTCATTTACTTTTTTTTTAAATGAGAAATTGATCTTATGGCTGATAAACTTTGTGATTAAAAAAATGTAGTTACAACATTTCAGCCAGCTTTGCTCATCTTTAAGCATTCTCAGAGTGCATTAAGGTGAGATCACAGTGGGGACAGCAAAGCTGCAGATGGAACAGTATGCAGAACTAGCATGGTTACCATTGGGAAAGGGATGAGGTTACAGGGAGAAGATCTGACTAGGTAAGGCAGCAGCCCTATCCCCTTCTCAAACCCAATTGCTGCTGTGATGACAGTGCATTTTTTTTTCCCCAGAAATAAAGCAATCTGACACTCACTCCATGGATTTAACCTTTATTTCTCCTTCTGTTGATCGTGAAATATATTTCCCTTTCTTCTGCTCTTTCAGTAACTCAACCTTTCTGCCCCTTCAGGTGTGGTATTTCCTTACTCTCCACGTCTGGGTCGTTACAACTTAAACTTCCACGAGGCTCAGCAAGTGTGTCTGGAGCAAGACTCTGTTATTGCGTCCTTTGACCAGCTTTACAATGCCTGGAGGTCAGGGTTTGACTGGTGTAATGCTGGCTGGCTCAGTGACGGCTCCGTGCAGTACCCCATCACCAAGCCCAGGGAACCCTGTGGAGGGAAGAACACAGTGCCTGGTGTCAGGAATTATGGGTTCTGGGATAAAGATAGAAGCCGATACGATGTTTTCTGTTTTACTTCAAACTTCAATGGTAAGAGTCTTCTTCAACCCTACCTTTTAAACCATGGTTTCTGTGCTTAGGAGAGAAACTGGTGACAGCAATAGATATTTTATTTGTCAAAGCTTATATTAGGCTTGGAAAATGTATTTTCAAGGACACATATACAGAGTGAAGTTGTCTTTGCCATATGTTGATGTAATTCACATTTTTACAATTCATAACATGTACTGGCAGGAATTTCTAATATCCCTGCCTTCACACAATTAAAATTTATATGTGCTCTTTCAATGTTGATATATGTTAATTTATTTCAGTTAAAGTGATGAAGAAACCTGTGGTTCATTAATTGATCTTTCCTGTTGAATTTAATTGTAATGGTTTATAACTTAATTACTGCACCAAAACTAAGCTCTGATCACCACTTCACCTATACTGTTATATCAAGCAGCTCCTACTCATGTTCCAGGTCTAATATGATTAATACTTCCTTATCAGCAAAATTGTTTCTAGCTTTCATGCCTAATAATTTAGATTCCTAATCTCAGCATGCTGCCAAAAGCCCTGTTCACTTTTGTTCTGAGTTTGATCTTCTCTAAACCTTATTTTAGCAATTGCAAGCTTTTTTTGCTATTCAGAGATGGTACTTTAGGTATGAAAGGACTTAATCTAAGTTTGTTATATTTTCAGATTTAATCTAGTGGCTGAAAATCATTCAGAAAGCATGTCTGTGAATGAGAGTAACACTACAAGTGTACATATACAAAAGGAGTCTACAATCCTCTACAGCATCCTACTTGTGAATAATTTCTATGCAACTTTGCACATTTGGCTTGCAAACCACTCAAACCAAGGAGCCTGGTCTTTTTTGTTTATGCACAGATTGCTTATCACCAATGAAATATTTTTGTCCTACAGCACACCAAAGAACAAACATAAGCCTTGCTTTCAGAAGATATGCTCTAGTGCTATGTCTGCTCCACCCTCTCTCAAAACTCCCAAAAACTCTCAAACCAACAATATTAAATTAGACTGGATGTGGTCTGAAACAAAGGTTTTAACTGATTTTTGTCATGCTGAAGCACTCCACAAAATGCTGGTCCAATTTTTTCTTGTTTCTTTTATCCAAGGTGAAATCCTGTATGAGTCTATCTATTATATGCTGGTTTAACTCTGTACTATAGAAATAGCACCAGAAATAAAATAACTGAGGAAAAGGACTCAAAATGTGATAGAAACATTCTTTATAAAGCTTGCAGAGTAAACATTCATGATTGCTGTTCACTAATGACCACCCTAATCTACACTAGCATCTGGACAGTATCTTAAAGAAAGAGAAAAGCAATTCCTGGATCAACAACAACAATATATATAATGACAGATACATCAATAGAAAGAGGGGGAAACAAGAATGAGGTAAGACAAGGATAAGGTGTACAGGAAGCATAGATATTGACAAGACACTAATATATCTCATCTTTTTTGAGCCTATTAAACTCACCCACAGGACAGAATAGTACACAGTAAGTAGAGTTATATACAGCTAAGCACCATCTCTCCTAGTTCCCCTACAACTCATGACTTTATGCCATGAAAGTCTCTCAAGGTATCAGCAGAAAATTTGGACTTTTGCTTTTCGCAGCATGCACTTCCTTAAGCAGCAACTCACCAGGTTCTGTTACTCGCACATGTCCCTGCTATAATCTCCACTATTCATGTCCCAAGATTACCTTGATATCAACAGTAAATCCAGTCACTCTCCTAAAATGCCAGCTTTCTGTTTTCAACTAAACACCTCAGATAGCCTATATATGCTTAGAAGCATATGTTAACTTTGCCTCTGGAAAGGGAAAAAGCTTATAAAAACCCATTTTGCTACCAAGTTGCAACTTCCAAAGATAGTGGCTACACTCAAGCAGTTGTTTCTGCAACAACCAATATTGATTCTCAGAAATAGCCAAGCCTAATGAGAAGTGGTTAGGACAACATGCATATCCAGTGGTGGCAGTGACTGCTGGAGTCTCCTGATGATGTGAAACAGAGAAGCCTTCATCTTTATGTAAGGAAGCTGGAAAAATGCCAAGGACCCCAGGATCAGGGAAATATAAAGACAGCTCAAAAAAAACCAAACCAACAAACCTATCTTCAAAGAGTGGCAGTTGCAGGCACTGCTATGTAGAAAGAGGGTGAGTGTAGATTTCTGCTGACTTGATATTTTTTTTAGGGAGGAAATCACCCAAATACTTCTGCATTCAGGGATAAAAAATAAACTAACTAACCAAAAAAAACCCCTCAGTTTTCAATAATTCAGCAGTTATAGCAAAGTCAAATCTTCTCTCTGCTTCATACTTAAATCTTTCTGTTGTTCCATAGAAGAACTATTCATGTTTTGTGTCTGTGCAGGCAAAGCCAAAAATCAAAAAATGTTTCATACACACGTTTTCAGTAATACCTGCGATTTTGCAGTTTATAAGAATATATAGTGATGTGACTCATAAAATATTGCAATTAATAACATCAGTATAATGTTATCCATTATGTCCATCAAAATATTGGGAAATATTTAATTTTTCTGCCTGCTTAGAGATAACTGTTGGATGGCATCATGTTTTCCCAAACTGTTTTTACATTCCTTGTGTTGATAAAGGTTATTGAAATACACAAGTAGGAAGTATCTAACAAGTTCAGAAATTTTGTGTTGGAATTTCCTGATGTCTGAGAACTCAGCTTTCTGAGAACTCAGGATTTCTCCTCCAATTTTCCTTCACAGTAGGAGACAATTTATGTCCATGTTCCTTTAGAAAAGCTAAAGTCCCCTGCCCTGTGTGTTGGGACAACCTGACATGACCCAGCAGTTTGCAAGGGCTGCAGACCACCCTGATCTCTCTTCCTCCCCTCTGCCTCAAGGAATGGGTTGTTCCTTTTCTATACATTTCCTTGAGAAGGTCATTTTGGGCTTCTACACAACAATTTGGGTGAATAAATGTAGATGAATCCTTTCATTGCACTCTACCCCATAGAGCCCAAAAAGCATAGGACAAANAACATACATTTTGTTATATACTTTGCCCACAGAAACACAGTGCATAACTGAATTGTTATCAGGTCTAGCAGAATCAAGTAAAAAAAATCTCATGTTAACGAAGTTCAAATAAAAATTAAATAGGAGAAAGATTCAGAAAGCTGTTTCTGAAAAACGAATGCTGACTGCTGAAATTCGACTGCTTCAGAATATTTAATACCCGTAGCCATTGTTCCAAAAAGATAAACAAGCCCATCATAAATAAATAATTTTAAAATTATTATTTTAAATAATCTTTCTTAGAAATGGTTGCTTGAGTTACTGGAGTCACTGCTGATATCAGGGGTCTGGAATAGGATTTTAGTAATTTTTCCTACATATTTAATGCAGCAATACAAAATCAGTTACCTGAAATGATCACTGAATATCAAGATACTTATTATAACTTTGTGATTAAAGGAATGGGAGCCACACACAATTTTTTAACATGTTCTTAGTTTTGAAGAGTAATGGCCTTTCTCAGCTATTTATTATTGCTGTAAGACACACTGAACTGAGTCTGCTGAGCATATGATAGGGTCTACATGTTGTGCAAGCTACTGATATACTCCACTGGCTGAGAGGTTGCCCCAGAAAGCATATAAGCTGTCAGGAGTAGTGTAAAAGCTGAGACCAAGTACTTACAAGCTTAGTGGCTGACTGCACGTGGAGGGATCTTCTATGAGCACTCCACGATGAACTCTCTTTCAAAGGTGTTGCATTAACACGTTATGCAGAAAGCAGCAAATGAAGTGGTACTGCACTTCTGTGTCTCTGAAGTTGATACCACATTGTCTAGTGCAGCCAGTTGCAATATAAAACCTCGTAATTTAGAGCTGAGCCTGGAAATATCTCCAAGAATGGTGCATCCCTCAAATGCCCACAGTCACAAGGGTGTAGGGTATTTTGGTCAAGTGCTGAAGTTTTCCTCTATATGCTGTTCTATTACATGCAAAATCTCAAAATAGCTATTACATATGGGGTTTGATTAGGTTTACATAAACCCTCTGCCCCTTAATTTGGATGTGAGAAGTCAAATCAAACGCACTTAACCTCTGTAGGAGTTACCCAACTACCAGACGTCAATGAGTGATGGTTGATGCCTCTCTCTCCTTCCACATCAATTAATAATTGCTAAGATTTAACAATTAGAAACCTTTCTAACCTATTAGCAGTGGAAAATCAGTAAATCTATACAGAATTTATTAAGAATTTTATTTAATCTGACACTCTGGATATACATTGCACCCCTGTGGGATTTACTATTAAAGTTCTCCTATTTAAGGAAGCAGCAGAGTATAACATTTTTTATTATTGATGTCATAAGACAAAAACCTAACCTTCCTCCAAATCCCTAGGAAATTACATTCCATAGACATATGGTATGAAAAGCAACTAATAAGCTAGGTGAAGTTTACATACCATCAGTCCAAATTCTTGTTCCCCTAAGTCTGCAAACCTGTTTGCTTCAGGGAAACCTCTTAATAACTTAGTAGGAACAGGTTTCCACTTAATAAACATTCTCTTTGGCAACACCTTGTGAATGCTCTCAGTGGAGTTAAGCAAGCATTTTACAAAGGAGTAGATTATCGTCTCTCAACAGCCTTCTGTGGAAATACTGTACATACTGTCTCTGACAGCAATGACATTTTTAATGTCATTTTTTCTTCACCACCACAGCTGCAATGTAACTGCCTTTTTTTTATATATATATATAATGTTCTTGTCATAGTATATGATTTCCAGCCTTTACACGAAGTTAATTAAATTACCTTTATACTGTCATCTGACGTGACATTTCTTCACTTACAAAAAACAANTTTTTTTTTCCAAGGAAGAATAAGGATAGAACTCTGGACTCCATTCTTAAGAAAGAGTGATCTTAGGAATTAGAAGATTCCTACATGTCATCCTTTTGTTGTTCATTTAACTTGCCCCTTATAGGACATTCACATTGGAAAGTTGTGAATTTATTTGGAAATGATTCTTCCTTCAAAGTAACATTATTCCTCTGCAATCCCTGTCTAACTCACAAATGGTTAATTGTCAAATCAGTGTTGATAACCCTAAGTATAATGAATGACTTACAATGAATTCATATTGCCTTGATAAATGAAATTAATGTTAAGATTATTGCTTCTTAGGGGTTAGTAAGGGAGACTTCCTTTTTGAGCTTTACTTGCTGGCAGATGTTTACATTACCTTGAGACAGAGGCACATTTTTATTAGCAGGACTATCAGTTCAATGCAGACTTAGGGTGAGGATACACCCTTTGAAGACTAAAGAGAAACAGAACTGCAGCACTGCTGCACTTGTTTTTGATGCTGCTTATGAATATTTATGACAGGCATTATTTTGATCTACCACAGGTTCAAACTCTGCTTCTGAGATGCTGTGCAGTATCTCAACTTTCTGACCAAGAATAAAAATAAATAAAAAATCCCTATGTTTGTAACTTGTCAGAGACAAGGTCACTGCCTTGTCAGAGGGTAAAATTGTATGTGTTGCCTCCAGCTACCCTCACCCAAATGCTATTACAGGCCAAATCTTGCTATGCCATGCTTCTGAGAGGAATACTCATTAAGGTTTTTAAGATAATGTTGGGACCATAATGTAGAAGTGCATTGCTTTGGGCATTTAACTAGTTTCCCTTCCCGGACAGTAAATTACAGATGCATGAGTTTCACTTTGTCTGAAAGTTACAGTGTTCCTTAGATCCTTCACTGGATTGTCATCGTCACCATGTTGGCAAACGCAAACTATAAAGTTAGATGCACAACAGGGGCCTGCTCTAAATTCCAAATATCGTCCATCATCCCTCTCCTGTGATTTTTTTCCTTCTTTTTCTACCTCTGAGGATCAAAATGCATGGCAACAGTTTGGTTACCACTGAATACAAATGAGGGTGGGGCATACCATATTGTGCTAAATTAACAGAGATGAATCATAGAATCACAAAGTCTTTAAGGTTGGAAATGACCTTTAACATCATCAAGTTCAACCATCAGGTCAGAAGGGCCAAGACATTGTTGGAGCAGAATTTGGCAAGGGATGTAAAGAATAACAAGAATGTCCAGATGGAGAACAGTGACAATTGGTGTCCCTCAGGGGTCTGTACTGGGACCTATATTGTTTAATATCTTCATTAATGATATTGACAGAGGGATTGAGAACACCATCAGCTAGTTCACAGATGACACTGAGCTGAGTGGTGGTGTAGAAAGGATGGAGGGACAGGATGTCATCCAGAGGGACAGGATGTCATCCAGAGGGACCTTGAAATGTTGGAGTGGTGGGCCCAGGTGAACCTCATGAGGTTCAACAAGACTAAGTGCAGAGTCCTGCACCTGGGTCAGAACAACTCTATCAATACATGCTAGGAGATGAAGTGCTAGAAAGCAGCTCTGCAAAAAAGGACTTGGGGGTGTTGGTGGATAAGAAGTTGGACATGAGCCAACAGTGTGCAATTGCTGCCAAGAAGGCCAATTGCATCCTGGGCTGCATCAAGAGAAGTGTGGCCAGCAGATTGAGAGAGATGATTCTGCCCCTCTACTCTGCTCTGGTGAGACCTCACCTGGAATACTGCATCCATTTCTGGAGCCCTCAACATAGGAAAGACACAGACCTGATGGAGCAGGTCCAGAGGAGTGCAACAAATATGATCAGAGGACTGAAACACCTATTCTATGAGGACAGGCTGAAGGAGCTGGGATTGTTCAGCCTACAGAAGAGAAGGCTCTGGAGAGACCTTCTAGCCACCTTCCAGTACCTGAAGGGGGACTACAGGAAGGTGGAGAGGGGCTGTTTACAAGGGCCTCTAGTGAAAGAACGAGGAGTAATGGGTTTAAATTAGAGCAGATTTAGACTGGATATGAGGAAGAAGCTCTTTACCTTGAGTGTGGTAGAACATGGTGGTATAGGCTCCCCAGGGAGGTTGAGGTCCCATCCCTGGAGATATTCAAGGTGAGTTTGGGCAAGGCTCTGAGCAGCCTGGTCTAGTTGAAGGTATCCCTGCTCACTGCAGGGGGGCTGGACTAGATGACGTTTGGGGGCCCCTTCCAGCCCTAGCCATTCTATGATTCTGTGATCTCCTGAACGTTATCATGACCACTAAACCATGTCTTGAAGTGTCTCATCTACAAGTTTCATGAACACCTCCAGGGATGGTGACTCCATGACCTCCTTGGGCAGCCTATTCCAATGTCTCTCCACTCAGTAATGATTTTTTTTCCTAATATCCAACCTAATCCTCCCCTGCTTTTTTTCAAATAGTCCATTTTCTCTACCTGTTGGGGTTTTTTTTCCATTATTTTTTTTCCCTTATATTTATCAACTCACCATACAAAAAAATCAGGTTTTTTTAACAGCACAGTGTCAAAATTGCACAGCCCTAAATCAAGCACATTTTGATATGACTCTGAAGTCCAACATCCCTATGTAACCTCAAAAGCCACCAATATATTCCCACATCATCCTAGTCATGTCACTAATGACCTTTTATCCTTCTTTCTCTCACTAGGTCGTTTTTACTACCTAATTCACCCGACCAAGCTGACCTATGACGAAGCCGTTCAGGCATGTTTGAAGGATGGAGCTCAAATTGCTAAAGTTGGCCAGATATTTGCTGCCTGGAAGCTCCTGGGATACGACCGCTGTGATGCTGGCTGGCTGGCTGATGGCAGTGTCCGCTACCCAATTTCCAGGCCAAGGAAACGCTGCAGTCCCAACGAGGCAGCTGTTCGCTTTGTAGGTTTCCCTGACAAAAAACACAAGCTGTATGGTGTCTATTGTTTCAGAGCATACAACTGAAAATACCTAGAGCACGAAAGTTTTAAATTCATTAATAACATGTGAAAGGTTCCTTTTTTTTTTTTTTTTTTTGACATGAAGGTATACAAGTTACCAAAACTGTGATAAACCTTTTCTAATTACTGTAAAGAGTAATTTTCATAAACCCAAACCATAAACTTGTTGGGTTTTTTTGTTTTAGTATTTTTGTAAAAGTATCTTTCCATAGATATTTTAAATTAATATAATTTAATGGAAGCTCTAGGTAAGGAATTTTTAGAGCCAAATTCTTTAAGCTACATCATCCCAACAACATATATTTTTCATGAATGAGGCATGCAATAAAGCTTGATGATTGCCAGGGCACAATTACTGAATGTAAGGCTACTCAAAGTAGAAGGTAAAAGCACATATTTGTACCAGTTTGAGAAACACATATAATTGATTATATCAGGAATTTTAAAAATAAGATAATCTTTTTGTTAAAGGGGATCAGTGAGGTTTTGGAAAAAAAGACCTCAGAAAAACCTAGGTTACAAAATAACTGCTTTCACTGATTTAACATGGGAACAACATAGAGTTTAATTAAAGCAGCTAACATAATCCAGGAAAACAGGACTACTTATAGAATATAAAATCTTGCCTTTCTGTAAGATAAACTCATGGTCCCATACATGGGAACAAGCACAGTTAGTTCACCTGAACATTTCAATTGTGTTTTTGTTGTGTATTAGTCCTTGATATGAAGAAGTAATAATTACCTAATGAGAAAACATTGTTTTAATCTTAATGCCAATTAAAGATGCCTGAGAAGTGTTGTATTACCTTTGAGTAGCTTTACTGAGTTATTTTTAAACTCTTAAAGGCCATTTGCTAAGCAACATAAGCATCTACTCAGGGCAGTTGTATTAATGAACTGCTGGACAGAGAAATTATAAACTTTAGCAGCTTGATTTTTCATAAGCCTTTGAACTGTTATTGTTTTAAGGAAAAAGCATTACAATAAGTAATATTTCTAACATATTTACACATCACAAGAATAAAAATTAGGAAAAAAAAAAACCAACAAAATTATGAAGTCTTAGAACACATTAAATAAAATCTGAAACCAGCTATTAAGGTTTTAAGAGGAAGAAAACACATTATTTCCCTACATCTTATATGTATCTAAAAAGTACATCTGTTTTTTAAACTATCAGTGAAAAAAATAGTATTGATAGCCCTGAATTATTTAATTAATCCTTGTCAGAGTTAACAGAAAAAGACTATAGAAATAATTCTTTTCACTAAAGATGTTTACCTATGTCTGCCAGTGTCAGAGATAAACAATGCACTGTGCATGGTGCCTAGGATCCTTAGAGCTGCCTGTAGCACTAGGTCCTCCTTAATGCCAATTGAGGGAATTTGAATTTCTGATGCAGACTTACTTTGGATGCAGCAATTCTTGGTGCTCATCTTCAGATACCTTAATGCAACCAGTTTTTCAGAGAGTAGGTGCTCAAAGCTTTCTGAAAATTTACTCCACTTATGGTGTCTCAAGCTGGATATCTGAAAACCAGAGGCCACTGATTAAAAATATCTTGGTCTTGAGTAATCAGATGGTTTTGATGTTGTCTATCCAGTATTCGTTCTACCGATTCAAAATGGAGAACTATTTTTCCTACTGTATGCTTGCTGACTATGAAGATTTCAGAGGACCAATGTTTGTACTATACAGTTTTATAGCTTCCCAATGCTTCCTTATCTAAATGAGATAAGTGGTATTTATCTAAGTAGGACACAACTGGTATGCTTTTATGAATGGCTTTGTGTAGTTATTTCTCCATGGACATGAGTAAATAAATCTCTTTCCCGGAGTAGTTGTGGTCCTGTTTTAAAAGTCTGTGAAAAAAACAGGATTATATATATCATAAGACTGTAGTGGAAAGATACCATAACCTAAGAGGTATTTTGCTGGAGTCATTCCCATCAAGTTCAGAGGCAAATTTCCATACTTCTGGGGATATTTGCATACACTGTGGATATGTGGATATTTGTTCATACTACACAGATGAAGCAATCTCGTGCCAAACCTTCACCACACCACCTTTTTTTTTTTTTTTTTTTTTTNNNNTTTTTTTTTTTTTTTTTTTTTTATTCCACTAGGAATTGGATTTTCTTGAAACTGTTATCACTCAGATACAAATAGAGACTTATTATAGGTCAAACTTGTAAAACCAAGTAATCTTTTCCAAACAGCCATTTTTTAAATCAGTGTCCATTTAACACAATTTCTCAGGCCATTTGGAACCTTTTCTTAAAACCTTTGGAGAAAAAATGGAAATGGAAAGAGAAATAGAAAATATCTGTACAGGATAAGGAGTGGCATATGGAAGAATGAACCACAACCCAAAGGAATACATGTCATTCCACCATCCAACCTTCAGAAACATGGAAAAAGACTATTTCATAGTCATTTCTGAAGACTGGGCAGGGAGGTTGTGGGATGGGAAAAGCCAAAGGGAATATCCCAGTTGTTACCCCAGATAGATCCAGAGTTGCTGTTAAGAAAGAAAAATTTTATCCTCCCCAGAGGTCTGATAGATCTAGAGGAGGCTGTATGGTTTTCCTATTGCACAGAGGTGAAGAAACCTTCATTAGTTATTTTGTTTTGTTTTGTTTTACCTCACCAGGGAAACCCTTCACAGGGTTTCACCCAGACACATCTTTTTTGCAGGAATGGGGATTATATTTTGCCTGCATAAAAAATGTACCCATCCAACCCATTCATGGGGCTGGCTAAAGTGCCCTCACTGCTAGACCAAAGGCACTGCGGGAAAGGTGAATTCAGCCTTTCACCTGCTTTGCAACACTCTAGAGATGGCTGGTCAGGTCCTAAATCACAGCAATCTCAGGCTTGTGTTAGCTTATGCCTTCTTTGTCCCTGTCTCTGGGCTGTTGGGCAGTGTTGGTACACTGCCACTGTGTACATCTCCCACACCCACCCCTACTTTGTATGTCACCCAAACCCCTGGCTGGTGGCTGAGCAGGCTCTGCACCACACAGGTGATCCCTCAGCTCTGGGGAAAGCCCCTGAGCTCCCAGCTCCGCAGCACAAAAAGGCCACAGGACAACAAGGAATTAGGTCTCCAGAGAGATGCTGAGCTGGTATTTGATCATAGATGGTCAAATTTATCATTCAGTTATGCCTGTAAGTTCGCGTTGAAGATATTGCTTGCTAAGAGTCATATGCTCATGTAATGGAGTCACAGTTTGTGAATTTGCATTCATCACGATACTTATGAAAAGCCCAGTAGTCTAACTTGGAATCAGGCTAGATTTAGAACTGTGTGTTGATATGCAGCATTAGGAATTAATATAACATACAAGTTAATTCAATAGTTTGAGGAAAATATATTTGTATGATAAAAAAAATTAGCTCTAATGTAAGCAGGTATTAAAAACTTATAAAGTGTATGATTACCTGAGGAGTGGGCACAAATAGACAAAAAGACACAAATTATATTTATTTTTTACAGCTACTGACTCAATTTCCTTTTATAATGTAAAATGTCAGGATGTTTTCGTATTTTTGACTAAGCTAGCTAAGTGTTTAGATAAAAACTTTAAAAAGCTGCTTAAGAACTGGATAAAAGTCTGTGCTATTTTTTGTTCATGAGAGAATACTCTATCATTAAAATCAATTAATGTTCTCTGTCATTATCTTGTATTTCACAATGTATCTCAATTTTAATGCCCATTAATTGACAACAATTAAATAATGTTGTTCTTTTCAATATGCTGATTTCTCCTTATTTACTGGCCATTCTTCTAACTCCATCCCAGAAAACACAAAAAGGAAAGGAATAAAGGATGAAAATACTTATTTTGCCATAGTAAACGAAGTTATTATAAGACTAAAGTGAAATTAAAAAAAAGCAACAAACTACTCTGTGAACATGATCTACAATGAAAATAAAGAAAACTGTATTCCAAAGCCTTTGTTTTACTCTTATTTAAAGCATTTGGAAGCATTTGGAAAGTAGAAATGCAAGTACCAACTTCTTCTTTGTGTTCTCTGCCATCTTCTAAACTAAAAGAAAGCATAAATAAGGAAGGCGGGTTTTTTTATTGTTGGTGTTATACTGCAAATGCATACTATTGATTGGATGTAGAACTGTGTTTTATATAGGAAAAATTGTGAAATTATTTATTTAATCCTACAGTTTTAGAAATTAAAAACTGGCAAAGATCACTCTTTGCAATGTTCAGCAAGAAATATTTCCAGTGACAAGCAAGGAATTAGCTATTCAAAGCACTGGTCCAGCTTTTCAGCCTCTGTAATCACACTACTGCATTCTTTTCTTGATCTGTACCAGAGAGGTAACCTTGAAAGCTACCTACACTGCACCTCCTCACGGAGAAATATTAACCTGCCAAAATCTTTCAGTATATCAGCCATGTTTCAGAATGGATGAAAAAGAGCTTATGAAAACTTGTTATTCGGAATAAGGGAAATTTGTGTTACCATTAACATATGATTGAGGCAAACATTTTATTTTCTAACAATTTATCTAAAACAATTATTAAACTTGTAACTTTTTCACTTTACAACATTTTGCATAAAATTAAAACAGTCTCTGGAATAAACAGTCCCTAGGTAATTATTTCTTTAATAGTAACATCTTCCATGGAATGACTTGTCATTATTCAAAATAGAGGCAGCATCACCATGTTTGGAAGTGACGATCACAAAACCAGAAATGTCTAGATATTCACCTGAGGACTTTAGTAAATGAGGGATGCCATTTTATTTAGCCATTCTTTTATTTTCTCACAAAGAATTCCAGCAGCATTCTGTTCAACAGCAATAACAGCTAGTTGCTCTTTTTGAAGGTTTTAAGAAGCTGAATCTCACAGATCTGTTAGCCATTTTCTCCCTTTTTTCAGAAGCAGTTATAAAAGTTGAACAAATATGGTGCAGGTCAGAATTCCAATGCCAATTTCTCTTCCCAGGACTTGACTAATGCTGGTCCTTTTAAAAGAGGGGTGACCTGGAAGATTCTTTGAGAAGGAACGACAACAGAAAGCAATACATAGGCTCCCAATCTTTCACACAGAGCTCATCTTTGTTACAGTTTCCCAGTGATTATTAAGACACAGATTTAAATACATAAATTTAAAAAAACCCAACAAACAACATATTCAGTTTTTTAAACCCAGTTTGGAAGGGATTTCTTATTTTTCTTCATTAAACTTCAAATAGTAGGGAATTCTCATTAGAAGTCCTTTCATTTTTAGATTTTCCACTTTTTGTCTGAAAATGTGTCAACCTGTAAAGTCCTTTCCACTTCAGTGTAGCCCTGTGCCAATCACTTTTATGCTACTTTGCTTTCTGTCCTGTACTTTCTCCAGCCCCAGGAAGGAGAGCAGGGATGTGGGAATATCTTCTGGGTAATGCAACAGGGTGCTTGCACTATGGGAAGGGTGAAATTGCAAATGGCACATCTTCAAGGAGCTTTGAATTCACTCTGTTTGCTGTAGATCACATGAGCATCTCCTGTGTCATGCCCCACTAAGCCTGTTTACCAAGGTTGTGTAGGAGAACATCAGATAGTGACAGTCACTTGCACACTGGGTGTCTCAAATGTTCAGGCAACTCCTGTCCTGTTGACTTTCATATTTATGTTGTTAATGGTCTCTAGTGGGAGAAATACTTGAATGTCTCACTTGACTCTGTTTAGCCCTTCCTTGAACGTAAACATCTTCTAGACAAGTGTTTCTAAATTTGTGAATACAGTGAAAATAACAATTATTTCTTCAGTTAGATGACAAGCTAAGGTAATAACTAAATATGGCTGTATATAAATAAAAATAAAATAAATCAGTACAATTGATTGAAGGCAGCTCTGTGGTTTTGACATGTATCTACCAATCACCTCCACTTCTTGCCCTCTGGCTGGGTTTTGGTGTACATGAATTATGTTCCCTTTAGAGGAAACTAAATTGGAAGCTCAAGCTTAGATAGACATCCAATTCATCCCAGCCACAAGGGGGATGTAAGGGTCCAAA
>VYZU01040929.1:0-25449 GCA_013401355.1 Ceyx cyanopectus | reverse complement strand
CCCCCAGGTTTTTTTCTCCAGAGTTACCCTCCCACAGATCATCCCCCAGCCTGTACTGATACATGGGGTTGTTCTTCCCCAGATGCAGCACTTCACACTTGCTTTTGTTAAATTTCATTAAATTTCTCCTTGCCCAGCCTGTCCAGGTCAGCACTCACTGACTATTTAATTCTTTAAGGACTGGAAGTTACCAGAATTTAAGTGGAAAAATATGATGAGTAGTATTTCATCACACTAAAAAGGGTTCTATCTGTAGTCTAAATTAGCATGTGGTTTCTTCTTCACTGCCCATGATGTGAAATCTCAAAGACAGAAGGAAAGGGGAGGTAAAAACTATGCCTGAAGAAATAATATGAAAAATTCTTTGTGCTTTAGAAGCAACAGACTGAATCCTTCAAAAGTTGCCAAAAAAAACCCAACAAAATGGGGCCAGGGGTGTTGTAACATCCTCCCCCATGGAGACCACCCTACTGAAAACTCCTATGGAATGAAAGTTGCTCCTCAGCAGCACTGGATGATTCTGCAGCTGCTGAAACATCTACTAGGCACGTGGCACTGCTGCCTGACCAACCCTCTCTTCTGGCATTTTCCAGGGTAAAAAGAAGACCTACCACAAATAACACTGAACAGCACTGAGAGATGATGCAGTAGTGCTACACATTCTTTTGCATGCTACTGGTGTAATTATGAATCTGTGGAGTTATTTCATGCTCTGGGAGACTATCATTGAAGCATTCTAGTGAGATTGGAGATTGTTATTTCCAAGAATGATTTTTATGGTATTTGCTTAATCTCTTCAATAGTACGCACTGGGCATTGTTCCTAAGAAATTCTTTTCAATGCTTAAGAGCAGATGGTGTTTAACTGCTTATGTGGTAGTAAAAGTCCAAAGATAGTGGAAGAAGGAAGATTCTACAATATGTACTGAATAGTTTGCAGATTTATCTCTGTCAGTCCAAATGGAAAAACTGGCACTGGCTGGAAGAAAGCACTAGCATTTAGAGAAACAAATCCGTCAATTGCTTTGATTACGTGCACTGTAAATATTTAACTACATTTGGGGTACTCATAAAATTAAATAGTGATAAGCTTTAATACTGGGATTTGTAAGTAACAGACTGTTGGTGGTTTTGGATGCAATTTGTGGACTTAATTTTGTTTACAAGAACTAAGAAGAATCTCAGTTTCATGCTAGTCAGAAAACCCCTCTCAAGAGTTCCAAAGATTCAAAATTAAGTTGCACAATTTTTACCAGCTACTAAAATACTTAGACTAATCTAATTTCTTAAAAAATCATGGATTTCAAAGTCATTTAAAACCAAGTAGCTAATTTTCAGGAACTGTCTCACAAATTGCTATTGCAGATGTGTGAGGTAAGAGATAAATCAGTAATCGTGTTTTTTTCTTGCCCACTGGCATGAATGAAAATACACATTCTATCAGAAGGCAAACACAGGCTAAAATCTAACCAAGACATATTTAAAGCCTTCATCATGTGGTTGTTGGTGGGTTTTTGGGGTTTTTTTTTTTCAATAATATGTCATGTAACCTCACATTCCAGGTGAGGTTGGTCAGGGCTCTGAGCAACCTGCTCTAGTTGCAGATATCCCTGCTTAGTGCAAGGGGGTTTTACTAGATGACCTGGAAAGGTCCCTTCCAATCCAAACCATTCTATGATTCTATGTAGCAGTTTTCCATTCAAATACTTCAGTATCATTATCAGAGAAGTAATTACCTCCCTACTGCAAATTTTCTCATACTAGCAACTTTATATGAATAAAAAAGGCACTGCCCTTAAAGAGCTCAACATTAAACTTGTTTCTTTTTGCCTACCCACACTCTCCCTGCTTCCCAGGATGTCTTCTGTTCATGAAGTTTTCCTGCTATTTTAAATCATCTTCTGGATATGATGTAACCTGACCCTAGCTAAATGCAGATAATAACAATACCATGAACCATATAGTCGAGTTGAACCGAGAAGACAGGAAGTTGAATAAATATGAAAATGACTGTTATTTTCAATTTGTTTCTATCACTGCTCTGGACAGGCTGGATCAATGGGCAGAGGCCAATGCTATGAGGTTCAACAAGGCCAAGTCCTTGGTCCTGCACCTGGGTCACAACAACTCCAGGAAATGCTAAGGCTTGGGGAAGAGTGGCTGGAAAGTTGCCTGGTGGAATGGGACCTGAGGGTGCTGGTCGACAGACAGATGAATATGAGCCAGCATTGTGCCCAGGTGGCCAAGAAGGCCAATGGCATCCTGGCTTCCAACAGAATAGTGTGGCCAGCAGGAAAAGGGAAGGGATCATGCTCCTTTATTTGGCACTGGTGAGGCCACACCTTAAACACTGGGTTCAGTTTTGGGCCCCTTGCTACAAGAAGGACGTTGCGGTGCCAGAGCATGTCCAAAGAAAACAGAAAGATCTAGAGCACAAGTGTTAAGAGAAGCAGTTGAGGAAACTGTGGTTTTTTAACTTACTGCTCTTTGCAACTACCTGAAAGGAGGCTGTACAGAGGTAAGTGCCAGTCTGTTCTCTGAAGTAACAAGCAATTGGACGAGGAAACAGCCTCTATGTTGCCAGCAGAGGTTTAGTTTGGACAGTAGAAAAAATTTCAACACAAAAAAGTTGTCATTCACTGGAACAGCTTGTCCAGGAAAGTGGTGGAGTTACCATCCCTGGAGGTATTTAAAAGGCATGTAGATGTGGTGCTGAGGGACACTGTTTAGAGGTGACCTGGCAGTGCTGGTTTAGCAGTTGGACCTAATGATCTTAAAGGTCTCTTCCAAACAAAACAATTCTATGACTCCATGATTCTATGATTTCTTCCCTGCCCATGACAGTTTTACAATTTTAATCTATAGGGAATGTTAAACAGATTTGCATTTATGACCAAAGATAGTAGAGTCAGCAGAATAAAATGTACACATTTCCATCATTCACTATGGTGGGCAGACTTGACATGCTGAAATGAACACAAAACTACTCACTGTGGAGATGGCATTAACCATGCCATTGGTGATCTGGTCTTGACGCATGTGCTTCACTACATCAAACTGAGCTGCACGTTGCTTGGGGATCACCTGGTCAGCAATCTTTTTCAGTTCAGAGTTAAATTTTTTGAACAAATCTTCAAACAGAAGAGAAAGAAGCTGAAAATACAAAACAATTGCATTAATGGAAAAAATATACTTCTTTAAGCCTGGGAAATGGTGGAAGGGAGACAGAANATTCTATGATTTCTTCCCTGCCCATGACAGTTTTACAATTTTAATCTATAGGGAATGTTAAACAGATTTGCATTTATGACCAAAGATAGTAGAGTCAGCAGAATAAAATGTACACATTTCCATCATTCACTATGGTGGGCAGACTTGACATGCTGAAATGAACACAAAACTACTCACTGTGGAGATGGCATTAACCATGCCATTGGTGATCTGGTCTTGACGCATGTGCTTCACTACATCAAACTGAGCTGCACGTTGCTTGGGGATCACCTGGTCAGCAATCTTTTTCAGTTCAGAGTTAAATTTTTTGAACAAATCTTCAAACAGAAGAGAAAGAAGCTGAAAATACAAAACAATTGCATTAATGGAAAAAATATACTTCTTTAAGCCTGGGAAATGGTGGAAGGGAGACAGAACATATGTTTAATGTTTCTACCTTTATACTTTTTGTCAGTTAAAATATCCTCTCTGTTTCTCAAATTATATTTTTCTCACAAGTTTTTTTGCCTTGTTAAATTGAAGTGCCACATTAGAGGAATTCTCATAATAGAAAGTAAATTAAGTAGAGGAATGGCCTAAATCTATGAGCTTATCCCTTTTGGGTTTATCCCTTTTGGGTTGGCTTTAATCCGTTCTTCACAATATCAGAGCATATCCATCCATCTCTGTGCTATCCATTTACTAACCATTTTCCCTAAGCTGCTACATTATAATCCATCTGATCTAATTCTTCCTTCCTAAAGTCCCAAACACTTTTAAAGATTTAATGCCCTAACTGTACAACCCTGAATTACACACAAGATTTGGAGGCAAGACCAGCTTCTATTCTAATATTGGGCAGAGTAACTGCAGTAAAGCAGCAAATGAAGAGTCACTTTGAGATATTCTATTATTAACAGTGGAAAAGGTGTTTTTAAGAACCTCATTCCAACAGCTACTTTAAAAAGGACAAGACAGACACTAAGGAACTGTAAGGGACCCTGAGGTAAAACAACTCTGCATCACAGGGCTCAGAAGCAGAGCACAGTTTGCAAGACCAGACTGAAGCACGAAAGGTGCACAGGTACCACTGCTTCTGGACAAACAGAACTAAAAGATACCTTTTTAGAAGCAACCTCTGCTCTTGACAACTGGCAAGACACAGGTTATGTAGGCAGCATCCTCAAATACACTTCTATCCTGCTACTTTCTGCCAGGCACAATCTATGGAAAACCAATTACACTCACAGAGAGTCCACCTTGTTCCAACACCTGACATCCTNTCATTATCAGAGAAGTAATTACCTCCCTACTGCAAATTTTCTCATACTAGCAACTTTATATGAATAAAAAAGGCACTGCCCTTAAAGAGCTCAACATTAAACTTGTTTCTTTTTGCCTACCCACACTCTCCCTGCTTCCCAGGATGTCTTCTGTTCATGAAGTTTTCCTGCTATTTTAAATCATCTTCTGGATATGATGTAACCTGACCCTAGCTAAATGCAGATAATAACAATACCATGAACCATATAGTCGAGTTGAACCGAGAAGACAGGAAGTTGAATAAATATGAAAATGACTGTTATTTTCAATTTGTTTCTATCACTGCTCTGGACAGGCTGGATCAATGGGCAGAGGCCAATGCTATGAGGTTCAACAAGGCCAAGTCCTTGGTCCTGCACCTGGGTCACAACAACTCCAGGAAATGCTAAGGCTTGGGGAAGAGTGGCTGGAAAGTTGCCTGGTGGAATGGGACCTGAGGGTGCTGGTCGACAGACAGATGAATATGAGCCAGCATTGTGCCCAGGTGGCCAAGAAGGCCAATGGCATCCTGGCTTCCAACAGAATAGTGTGGCCAGCAGGAAAAGGGAAGGGATCATGCTCCTTTATTTGGCACTGGTGAGGCCACACCTTAAACACTGGGTTCAGTTTTGGGCCCCTTGCTACAAGAAGGACGTTGCGGTGCCAGAGCATGTCCAAAGAAAACAGAAAGATCTAGAGCACAAGTGTTAAGAGAAGCAGTTGAGGAAACTGTGGTTTTTTAACTTACTGCTCTTTGCAACTACCTGAAAGGAGGCTGTACAGAGGTAAGTGCCAGTCTGTTCTCTGAAGTAACAAGCAATTGGACGAGGAAACAGCCTCTATGTTGCCAGCAGAGGTTTAGTTTGGACAGTAGAAAAAATTTCAACACAAAAAAGTTGTCATTCACTGGAACAGCTTGTCCAGGAAAGTGGTGGAGTTACCATCCCTGGAGGTATTTAAAAGGCATGTAGATGTGGTGCTGAGGGACACTGTTTAGAGGTGACCTGGCAGTGCTGGTTTAGCAGTTGGACCTAATGATCTTAAAGGTCTCTTCCAAACAAAACAATTCTATGACTCCATGATTCTATGATTTCTTCCCTGCCCATGACAGTTTTACAATTTTAATCTATAGGGAATGTTAAACAGATTTGCATTTATGACCAAAGATAGTAGAGTCAGCAGAATAAAATGTACACATTTCCATCATTCACTATGGTGGGCAGACTTGACATGCTGAAATGAACACAAAACTACTCACTGTGGAGATGGCATTAACCATGCCATTGGTGATCTGGTCTTGACGCATGTGCTTCACTACATCAAACTGAGCTGCACGTTGCTTGGGGATCACCTGGTCAGCAATCTTTTTCAGTTCAGAGTTAAATTTTTTGAACAAATCTTCAAACAGAAGAGAAAGAAGCTGAAAATACAAAACAATTGCATTAATGGAAAAAATATACTTCTTTAAGCCTGGGAAATGGTGGAAGGGAGACAGAACATATGTTTAATGTTTCTACCTTTATACTTTTTGTCAGTTAAAATATCCTCTCTGTTTCTCAAATTATATTTTTCTCACAAGTTTTTTTGCCTTGTTAAATTGAAGTGCCACATTAGAGGAATTCTCATAATAGAAAGTAAATTAAGTAGAGGAATGGCCTAAATCTATGAGCTTATCCCTTTTGGGTTTATCCCTTTTGGGTTGGCTTTAATCCGTTCTTCACAATATCAGAGCATATCCATCCATCTCTGTGCTATCCATTTACTAACCATTTTCCCTAAGCTGCTACATTATAATCCATCTGATCTAATTCTTCCTTCCTAAAGTCCCAAACACTTTTAAAGATTTAATGCCCTAACTGTACAACCCTGAATTACACACAAGATTTGGAGGCAAGACCAGCTTCTATTCTAATATTGGGCAGAGTAACTGCAGTAAAGCAGCAAATGAAGAGTCACTTTGAGATATTCTATTATTAACAGTGGAAAAGGTGTTTTTAAGAACCTCATTCCAACAGCTACTTTAAAAAGGACAAGACAGACACTAAGGAACTGTAAGGGACCCTGAGGTAAAACAACTCTGCATCACAGGGCTCAGAAGCAGAGCACAGTTTGCAAGACCAGACTGAAGCACGAAAGGTGCACAGGTACCACTGCTTCTGGACAAACAGAACTAA
This sequence comes from Ceyx cyanopectus, assembly GCA_013401355.1. Lineage (NCBI taxonomy): Eukaryota > Metazoa > Chordata > Aves > Coraciiformes > Alcedinidae > Ceyx > Ceyx cyanopectus. The sequence continues at coordinate 18,764 of VYZU01040929.1, read as the reverse complement.
AAGATACCTTTTTAGAAGCAACCTCTGCTCTTGACAACTGGCAAGACACAGGTTATGTAGGCAGCATCCTCAAATACACTTCTATCCTGCTACTTTCTGCCAGGCACAATCTATGGAAAACCAATTACACTCACAGAGAGTCCACCTTGTTCCAACACCTGACATCCTTTTCCAGAGGGGTTACTATCTGGAAAGTGCAAGTCTCTTTCACATCTCTCCATTAAAAAAATGTATCCACAGATTAAGCAAAGAAGCTACTTAATACAGATGAATTGAAAAAAAAACCAACAACACAACAACAAAAAAAAACAACCCCAGTAATACAACCCTTCAAAAGTGGTGCAGTTTAAGACATTATTTACTGTATATTTATACTAATTAACTTCCAGTTCTTAAACAGCCAGAAAAAGAAAAGGTTACTAAAGTTTCTGATCTGACTTTTTTTTCTCTCCAACCTGCTTTGCTTCTGCAGTTTGCTCAACCTCTCCTTGCAGACACAAATAGCTTCCAAAAACACTTTAATCTGCATGACATGACACATTTTCAGTGTTCCCAATTATTAGCTTTTCAAGCGAACTGTGTGAATTCTGAAGCCTGGCAGTCCTGTCCTGGGATTCTATTTTACAGTTGCTCCAAGTGTCAGAAGAAGGAAAAATGCAGCAGCTACCAATGCCAGAAATGGCAGTTCCCAATGTACAAAGCATTGTAGGGCTGAACAAGCTAAGTTTTCAGCCACCACAAGCTAAGACATTCTGGAGACAGTTGTACTATTTAATTTCTGTATATGAATCACAGAATCATAGAATGTTTAAGGCTGGAAGGGACCTCAAAGGCCATCTAGTGCAGCCCCCCTGCAGGGAGCAGGGATCCCCTCAATTAGACCAGGCTGCTCAGAGCCTTGTCCAACCTCACCTTGAATATCTCCAGGGATGGGGCCTCAACCACCTCCCTGGGGAGCCTATTCCACTGTTCTACCACCCTCAAGGTAAAGAACTTCTTCCTGATATCCAGTCTAAATCTACTCTTCTCTAATTTAAACCCATTACCCCTTGTCCTTTCACTACAGGCCCTTGAAAACAGCCCCTCTCCAGCCTTCCTGTAGCCCCCCCTCAGGTACTGGAAGGTGGCTGTAAGGTCTCCCCAGAGCCTTCTCCAGGCAGAACAACCCCAGCCCCTTCAGCCTGTCCTTATAGGAGAGGTGTTTCAGTCCTCTGATCATCTTTGTGGCCCTCCTCTGGACCCGCTTTTAGTACTCTTCATTTACAAGGTGACACCTTCTCACCAGTGTCTAAAGAAATCCAGTCACTTGCAACTCAGTAGCAATGTGACAGCCCATTTAAATGATATTTCCATCAGAAATAAAAGCTTCTTTTATGAAACATGATATTAGGAAGGAGAACCCACTGGAGCCTCCACAAACTAGATTATGAGGAAAGTATTTTGAAGTTAGGGAAAGTAAAAGGAAAGAACACACAGTTTTATAATGTGTGATAGTCTTGTTAATTAAGAACTAGACTCTTTTAAAATCAATCATGGCATAGATTTGACTCAACAGGTTTGAGCAGGACTTAAACATTTAACAAAATATGTAACAGAACATTTAAAAGAATTAACTCAGAAAATGTTTTCATATTTCATTTCCAGATCATACATTTTCAAAAATCTCCTAATTTCACATAGCCCAGGGATTATTAAAACATACCATCCTTACTCTTCTCTGAGCTAATAAATAAGTTACACCCCAAGAACACCAACTTGCTATTTGCCAGTCTGAAAAGCACTATACTTTGCTAATTTCACTCACAGACTCTCGGTCTGTAAGAGCTCTGACTATGTCGAGGTAGAATCTCACAGTAACTTTATTAATCTCCCACTCTTGACCTAAATAAAGGAGAAGGATGGAATGCCAGTGATAATATTCAATGGATTTCATAGTTAGTCCAGGGCCTTTCAGCCTGCTTCAGACCAGAGCAATAATGAGCAAATTATATTTAAGAAATATATATATATATATATATATATACACACTGACAGCTCATCAATTGATTTTCATTGAAAATCCTAAGAAAAAATTAATAAAGAAGTTAAGCTGCTGAAATACAGTTTCACCAATTAGCTTAATGTCAGAGAATTCTAATTAGGCGCCTTGAGATTGCTATTTAGCGTTTAAGCCTTTAGAGTGCCAAATTCTCCCTTTCACACAAACTGGTTGCAAAATTAAAGACATTAGGCAGCCTTAATTATATTATCAGAACAGCTGGGATTAGGCAATCTCTGAAGTCAAGGCGGTATTCTTTTGTCACAGGGTAGAAATCCCTTGCTTTCCAGGGTGCCGGATTTTGGTGCTGTTCCATATCTCCCTCATACAAAGCAAGCTGCATTAGAAACAACAACAACAAAAAAAAGATGAGGACAAAGAACAGAGTAATGCTTAGGAAATAATGAACACATTAAGGAAAGAGAAAAGGTAGGTGAAAAGATTAAGCCTGAAATCGGTAGGTTTTGCTAACACCTCAGCTGGCACCTGGCCTGCCAAGCCTCTAGTGGCAGAAAGACTAAGAGAAAGCTCTGTAAACCAGCTTGGCTAGTGGATACAACTCTGTTATCTAAAGCTAAAGCACATTTCCTACTCTCTTGTCCCATGGGGTGTGAAATTAGCAGCTATTGTTTTCACACATTTTTATAAACACAATGCCTTTTATGTCTTTGCATTGTTTAGACTGCTGTGTTTTTCTCTTCATATGGGAATCTTTTCTTTCTTTTTCTTTATTCAAATTTTAAATCTCAGAATTTTTATTCCAGGAACACACTGGCATTAAGGAGAAAAAAAAAAGGCAAAACAACAGCCATTTTATCCACACAAACTTTAGCTAAACACAAACATTTAGAAACTGGTAAAAAAAACCCAAACAAATAAACAAAAAAAACCCCAAGCATCTCTACACTTTTCAGTCTGTAATCCAATCAAATTACTATTACACCAATAACGTGTCAGAGCAATTCAAGTGTTCAGCTCAAAATGAGCTTTTAACATATCACAAGGGAGCCAGAACTGCTCTTAATCAAGTGTTACAACTCCTCCCCTCCACGTATTTCTCCTTGATGTAGAAAAAATATCCATTGGCTTTGTTATGATGAGTCTCTATATTTTAAACTTCTTTCTTTTAAATTAAAACAACTTTGGTTGTTAACATCTGTGTGAGCAGAAGCTTTTTTATTACAGCTTGTAAAAAACTTTATCTGCTCTGCTTTCTGCCTCTAAAAGTATTAGGACAAAAAAAAACAAAACCAAACTACTCCTTCAAACCAGTTAAATATGAACAATATGATGACAAAGCAACAAATAATTTTACTGTCATACTGAACTACACCAACATAGTAGCAGAAACCAAATAAATCCATTACAACTTACATTTTCTCCTTTAGAATATTGCACTAATGCCGCCTTATTATTTACACTAGAAATAAGTTCTGCTTCAGCACATAAGTTTGATAAACTGTCATTATATTAATTTGAAGAAAATATTTTTTCTTTTTTCCTCTTTAAAAGGTTTTCTTCACTTGTCGTGGTGCTTAGAGTGTATTCAAGAGTGACATCTTAGTTTACTCAGAAAACTAGGAGGCCAGGTCTATGTTTTTTCTCTGAAATGTTTGCACGCTCTGTGGTATATTCATGTGTGCATGGAGGACAGGGCATGGTGGGAAGGAGGAATTTCACAGTATGCAATCACCTATCTTAAAAAGTACAGTAAGAGGAGAATTTGCACTGTATACAAACAAAAATGAACAGATATTGTTATTTGCAGTCCAGCAGAAATTCCATAGAAAATGATGTGGGGAGCAGAAATTCACATGCGTGATCAATAACCAGAGATGGAAGTGACTGCCAAAAATCCAGCTTAAGTTAATAGAGAGCACAGGAAAGAAGTCCAATCCTGAACTAAATTGATGAATCAGATAACCACACATGGCAAGGAAAAATCCATGTGTTGCATTCCTAGTTGGAACTAGGAAGTTCCTTCATGTGATAGGCAAATTCCCACTGCACTAGGAGAATGCAGCTTGGCCAACAGCTGTGAACTCTCAACCTCTCTGCAAACGGATGGTGCCAGTCAGACACCTCAAACCATTCCCTCCTTCACAGCCCTTTGTTGCTGCTTCTACGTCTAGCGCCAAAATTCTGCAAGCAGAAAAGTCTGCACAATCCACTTTGGTTAGTTGCTCCAGTTAACTTTAAATTACTTATTTGTTAACTCATGTAGAGGCAAGAAAGGCAGTTGGCAACAAATATGTAATCTTGTGGACTTCTCCAAATCACAGGAGACTTGAGTGGCTGCTCTGTGAGCTGCCGCACAAGCCAGGTTCTCCATACTGGGACAGCCTGGACCTTACATACAGGCATGTACTTCGTCCCAGTTTATTCCCTTACCCACCTGCTTAGGGAGAGACATTGGAAGATGAATCTAACTGCTGCTTTCTTGGCACTAACACTGCTATAATGGAACTAGGACTGGTGCCATGTTTACGCTGCTCTGTCCTTTTAGCTGGCATAAAGGGGCAATACAGAAGGGAGGATGTAATTTATTAGTCTCAATCAGGGAAGCATATCTAGCAGTTACACAGAAAAGCTAACAAAAACAAAATGAGAGGCAAAACCCTTCCGTTAGTAAGTCAGGGATGCTCCTAATTCTGCTTCATTTAAAAGCAGATAAAAAGTGCCAAATAGAGCACTTTTCTCTGAAGTAAAAACTCACCTGCCCTGCCAACTCCAAACGTTTATTTCCATAATAGTCTCTGTCATCTACTTTGTTCTCCCCTTGAGCCAAAATGACTCTGCGCACCATCACTGCTGTATATATACACTTTGCACGAAAATTGAATTCCTTCACCTGTAAACAAAAGTAAATAAATATATTTTTACACACACTGTTGTTTCAGGATCAGTTCCCTAGTTCTTGTTCAGACAAACACATCCATTTAAATCAATGCATAATCTGGGCTGACTGAGGAGTTACAAAAAGCATTTGTGCACTTTACCTCTCAAAACTGCTAGGAGTAATACACACTAGTGACACCCAAACAGAAAGTAAATGAAAATAAATCAGAATAAAGGTCTGGGTCATGAGAATAAGCTCCTGAACTACCAGCTGATACTGCCTGGCTATGAAGGAGAAAAAAAAAAAGCATACTATGACAAGTAGTTCAATGGTACAGCAGTTCATAAACACAAAGATTTCTTTTGATTCAGTCCAAATCTTCCCTTTTATTTTGAGGATGATTTACTTTATCTCAGCTGAAAAGTAATCAAAGATATTTTTCCTTGCCAACAAAGCTCATACCAGAAGTAACTTCACAAATTTACTGCAGTTGATAAAAAAAAAAAAAAAGACAACATCACATACAAGGACGTGGGTGAGAATAGTCGATGCCAGCAGCTCTCGAGCTTCTTCCATCTTTGTTTTCTTTGGGCCTCCCCACATCCTTTGCCTTCGTACTTTGTTTCCAATGTACTTCAGTGCCTGTCAAGGAGGGGAATTCAACTTGAAATGTCAGGATTGTAACCTTATACACATATACACACACAGATCAGAGGTCTGTATGTGTTCTTCAGTCAGTGTAATCCCAGTAGCCACAGATGATACAAACATCAAACAAAGTGCAAAATACCCAACACCTATGTGATGATACTACACAATTCTCCAAAACTGACACAATTAGAATTAAATACAACATGTTGTTTATTCTCTGTTGGTAACATCTGAAGTGGTAAAAGAGCATTAAGAGAAAGGGGATTGCAAAGATATTGGAAAAAGGATTGTATAAACTCCAATTTTAATTTTTCACCTCCATTTCTTACATGTACTTCCAAGTTTCATTCAGATATTAAACCATGGGGTGGCACTTGCTGTTTAATAGGCACAAACACTATTATGTGGCATCCACATCTGTCTCCAAGAGCACCTTGCAGTGATTAATGGATTCTTACTCTCTTACCAGTTATCCAAGAAATTGAATCAATCTGTAGACTTCAGTGTCAGATGAATTCAATAAACTATTCAGGTTCATCCAGGAAGTTCCTGCATGGAAATGAAGTCATGCCCCCTACACCAAAGAATTATCCTCTCCACTAAATGACACAATACCCTTTCTGTTACCTTCTTCCCCAAACAGCTCTCTCACTTCTAATTTCTTTTGACATTCTTGCACAGAGAAACTTCCATATTTCTGTTTTTCTGCTTTCCTGGAAGCTTCACATTTCTCTGAGTTCCTCCAGCATCACCATTTTACTCCTCTAACTTTGAACTAGGAGGCTTTCGAGCTACTTTTAACCCCGAAAAGCCTCCAAACATGTAAACTAGAAAAGCATTCACTTTACAATGCTCAACATCACACATGGAAAGATGCAATGAAGTTTACAATTAAACACTAGAAATAAGATTATAATTGTCAAAAGCTTCTTGTAGCAGATGAATATGCACATGTGGAAATGGACCAGCCAAACAGCCTGTGGTCAGTTAAAATGTTAAAAATGTGCACATGGGCTGAAAAAAATGTTGTTGAGTCTTTAGCAGGGTAGAGGGTGGCTATTACTGTGGACTTTATACATGAGATTAGAACTGGAGAACAGCTACTCATGTTAAGTGGCCATTTCCACATTAATGGGCCTTCTTGAAAAACAGGGCATGCAATTCTTCTTTTCAAAAATGGGAATCATCCTCAATAAAAAACTAACCTTGCAGACATCAGTAATTGTCACATACCTTAAAACATAACCCTAGATTTGTGAAAACAAATAATTTATTCACTTAGGGTTTTTCTTCAGTTAGGTAATGAGAGGAAAGCCTTACTTCTGTCAAGTCCTGTTCCCTTAAAAGCCCTTAGATTAAAATAACTCCCAAAACGCAAAGCTCAGAATGCAAAGTGTATGTCAGTCGCTGACATAGCAAAGTGGTCAATATCCACAGTCTTTAGGATTTTATGGCCTCTGGCCATATGAAAAGACACACCTGCATCTGTGTAAAAATCTGAGCTTTTTGGCATTCTTCCAGACTTGGAGCAAATGCAGCCATCACATGTTCCTCTGTGCCAATCATTTGTACAATCTCCTGGTCACTCTCAACACCCATGGCCTAGGAAAAGAAGAAAAGACAGAAATAGCACAGGCTTTATGTTAACTCACTGACATTTGCTTATGCTAATTTGGTATTGTTTGCCTGCATTACTATTAAGCAAGAGCTAGTTCTTCTCTAAGAAACTGTGCCATCTGGCACTGGCAGCACATATTCCAGCTACGGAAGAACATTAAATGGAAATCTTGATAAGCAGCAGGAACATACACACACTTTTTGGAGAGCCTTTTTTTCCCACTGACAGCAGATAAATTCTAAGTTTTTCTTCTGAAGAAACAAACAAACAGGTAATAACAACCCTATGTGTATAAAAATGAAAACCAAGTCCCAATCTACGATAAATAAAGATGAAATTTCTCACAAGATTACACATGGTCTCTTACCACAAGCAATTTCTCAAGCACAGCTGATTGCGATGCAGCACATCCTATTTGAGAAACAATTTACCTCCTTTGCAGCTCTCTGCATTTAGAAGATGACTTCACTACACAATTCCACTTGAAAGACATTCTATTATTTCCCTGATCCTTGGACACCTTCTTAGACTACACTGTGGAAAAAGCTTAATAAACTAAGAAAGCGCTTAACAGATTTAGAAAAAATCTCTCTCTGGGTAAGTGTTTCAAGGTGGCAGCCAGCAGTGAAGGCCTTTGTGGATTCCAGATGGTGCTAAAGCTCCCCCTTCACACATTTGCCTGGAGCTCTGCCATATCAAGAAATGGAATAATCTCACTAAACCTCTTCTGGCTGCGTTATAATATGTTTCTCAGAACTTTGTGAGGAAGTTACGTTTGCATTCGTATTATTCTTCAAACTGCCTGCCACAAAGACCATTGTAAATAATGGCCTATGTAGACCCCAGTATTCTGGTTCTCATTAAAACCTGGCAGTGTACCAAATCACATTTTCCTCAAAAATGCACAAATACCTTCCCTTCTTATTTCCTTCACTGGGTGTTACTTTGCTTAACACCTAGCTAATGCTATCCCCTAGCAAAACTGTTGCTCTAATTGTGAAGTATCCAGCTTTTTCTTTTTTTTTTTTTATTAGAAATGAAAATCAGTGCAAAGGTAGCAAACACCCATAACAGTGTTAAAACATTCCTGTTTCAGTGCAAAGTACAGATCAGAATCCTCCAATCCAGAACAGACTTGAGTGATGACCAAGAAAAAGCTACTTCACCTTAGTAGCTGACCAGCAAAACAGCTTAGTAACCACAACTGGATTCATACAATTATTGCACTTAGTCTGAAAAAAAATCCAGAATTTTATTAAGGGAATCCTTGTGACATTCTAGGCATTCATATTGGGAATACATTTATCTAAAGCACATCAAATGCAAGCTGGTATCGCCCCATTTCTGTCCACCAAGTTACTTTTAGGATGACAAGCAGATCATAAGTCATGTAAAAAGTGAATAAAACAAGTGTGAAAAAAGTCAACCTGCAGTTTTACTACCCTCTTTTGTCCATTAAAAAATAGAAACTCCCAGTAAATTAAAGAGGGTTGGTGATTTCTCCTAACTTGACAAGTTTCTGATGAAAAAGTCTTACAACAGCAAGATGAGAATAAGACATATCATTATGCCTCTGCAGATTTTCTAGTTGAAGTCTGTAACAGCAAACTGATGTGAAAATTCTGAATTTGTCTATGGGAAAGGCTGGAATCTGCCCCCCAAACAATATTACTGTTAGATAAGTGCAAATTCGGGGAAATCCCTTTATGAGTAATGACTAAAAACTTGGGCAAATGACTGAAAAAAGATATGCTGATACAATAGCCTAAAAGTAAACCCATTTATTCTCCTCTGTACTCTCAACAAAAAACACCTACATGCAACACTAACAGGGCAAGCAACAGGCCCATGCCAGTAGCAGGCAGATCTGTAACCTTAATTCTTCCTTTTCAGTGAATTGACCCTAATTTTGCACTTATATAAAAAAGGAAAAAAAACAAACAAAAAACTAACAACAACAAACTAAAACCACACACACACACACACACACACACACACACACACACACACACAAACACAAACACACACAAAAACCCTAGACCAAACAAAAACAAAATAAAAACATTACTTCAAAATTAGCCTGTAACATCACTAGGACAGTAAAAATAAACAACATTCCTATGTTATTGCTCATGTTACAGACACACGGAGGACATGCAAGGCAGGAATGGGTTCCACACTGAAAGTGCTCATGATTCCAGGACAAAGCTTAGGCAAAGGGAATTAACATAAAAGCAAAGCAGGAGACAAGATGTCTATTTTTGAATATTCAGACTATCCTGAGTTCAAGCAGCAGAAAGTGATCCAACTGAGGTCAACCACTTCCTAGGACTGGGGAGTTCCAGCTGCCCAAACGTGTGTGTGTGCAGGCACATTGCACATGCACGCACGTGAGAGCACAAACCCAGCTCTTCCTCCCCCAGCTCTTCCTCCCCCAGCTCGTGCCTTAATGATGATGTCGAGGCGTTTCCATGGCACTCCCCTAGCATGCAGCTCTGCACTCCATCAGGCTACATTACAGAATGGAGACAGGCAGATGACTGGATTAAAAAGATGTCAGGGAAGTTCAAGGTTGACATCACAGACAGAATTGGCCTGGAACGTTCATAATTCAAAAGATACCAGCTACAAAACTGCAGCCATGGGAACGTGCAGCTCTGCAGACCCAGGAAGGCCACCATTCAGCTGCTCCTCTAGAGTTGCATCTTAACAGCTCCAAGACTAACACAAGCTTGTAAAAATGAAAACCAACCTGCTGTTCAAATCTTTTGCTGTAGATCCTAGAGCAGCTCCTTAAAGCTCCCATGTAAATTATAGCTACTTTATCTAGGAATTCAGATGATAAAATTCAACTTTTAAGGCCCTCAAGGTTAATTATAATTCTTTTCCTTCCCCAATCAGTTTTGGTGCATTATGTGACCTTCATTTACTTCATCTCCCAGGTCTTTTCCAAAAGAAAAACAGCCCTTACCTTAAAACCTGCAATGTAGAGAGCCATCTGCAAAAGCAGCAGAACCACATCACCTGTAACCCTGATGTTTTTCAAGGCAGAAACACCCTTAAGTGCTGAAGAAATATCCCACACCTCTTCTGATGCTCATTGCTCCCTAGAGTTGTCCAAGCCCTCCAGGTAAACTGTGTGTAACTCATAGCCAGCCATACTAAAACAACCAAAGCACTGTGGACAGTTGACACAGCCCTGTGAGCTGTGCTCTGCTGACACAGCAACAACAAAGGTCTCTTGGGGTTGCAAGTCAACTGAGGACACCATTCTGGCTGCAAGTTATGTTAACTAATGAAGCAGTGGCACAGGAAGCAAATTAGTTGTGTCTGTTTCCCGTTACAAGGCAGTTAACAGCTCTTTAAAAACCTTGACAAACACATGCTTTAGGGCCAAAATTGTCATTCAAACCAAAAACTGCATTTACATATACAGGGGCTGTGCAAATGCTTCTGTCACTTCCAAGAAGAAAGATTAGGGGAAAGTGTTTAAGCCAGCACAGCAACCAAGTGCTAACTCCCCCACATCTGAAGAGCAGACACTTCAAATCTGTCTCAGGATAGTGGCAGTACCATGCCTCTTGTAGCCTATCAAACTTCAGTCAGTTGTGGTCAGAGTGCTAAACTTCACAAAAACACCACTTACATGTGTTCAGCACAACTAGCTGTGTCCAAATATGCCAAAGATCCTTATGGCTCAGGATGGCAGAAAAGCAAAGTAGCAGAAGGTCATCAGGTTTGCACTTTAGAAGTAACTATGGATAGGGATGAAGTGCAAGGCAGATGCTCTCTTTAGGGTGACCCTACACAGACCACTCCTCTCACCCACCCAGATCAAGGAAACCTTTATATCTACATTATTTCCACTTCTTCTCATAGTCCATGGCCCTGTTTCCTTCCCCATCAGTAAAGAAAGGATGGGGAGCACTGTATGTTCAACTCTTGTCCTAACATGCAGCTGTGTCCATTGACTCATGCCTGAAACACCAAAGTGCTCTTAGATTCTAGTTAAAGGCAGCACTTCATGAATTTTAGGCCTTGGCTGTGTCAGCAGGTGATGTGTGTAATGCTCCCCACTTCACAGCCCTTACTTTTGACAAAGATGTCTAAGGGATATTAGTGTGCCTGGACTTGACAGTTGCAGTAGCTTTAAATCCACATTAGATCATAGATTTCCAATACCTACTTTCCTTCCTATAAAGCTACAATGACTTTCTGTACCTGATGTACATCCTAAGTCAGCTGCAGAACACTGGGCCATTTGAAGCTATTGAGACTAGAAAGACAATTTCAAGTTGTCCAACCTTCTCCCACTGACTCTCAAGGTAGTCCCTGACAAAACTGTCCCGTTCAGCTGGCCCATGCACTAGACAGCAGCCCTCTACCAATAACTGGTCATTTTCTCAATCAAAACACAGAGGTGTGTGGAATTTGGATGCAGCCTGGATGCTGGTCTGAGGGGAAACACAGAGCTGCACATTTTTGTTATTATTCTCACAGATTATTTTTTAATTAGAAATTATACAAGCATTTTTAGTTTCTAGCTGGAGAGTAATCAAAAGTGGAAAAAAGATCCCTGAAATTTACACATCACTGAAGTGCTGGTAAAGAAAATGACCACTTATGAGTATAGTTAAGTGCCAGTCAAGAATGGAACATCCAGAACAGCTGAAGTGAGTACAACTAATTTGCTACTGGATTAAATCAATATAAATCTTTGAAAAGCACTACAGCTAAGAGTTTCTAGAAACTGTAGCCCCTTATTCAATAAATAAAAATTATGGAAAAATTTCTAGAACATAAAATATATATATATATATAGGCAGGGGGATAATTATAGCAAGCATTGCCAGAAGGTGATCACTTAGTCAGTACAATAGTGCATAAAAAAAGCCCAACAACCAGCTCTTTGGACTTAATAACCCAGAGCAGTTACTCTTCTGTGAGCAGGTATTTATCTATACCAGCAGGGGGTGACAAATGTAATAAAAGTCTGTAAGTGAAGGTGGAATCCAGCTGTTTGACACTCCAGCAAGGGGTTAAAGAGACTTAACACTTTTCTGCAAACAGAAAAGTTGTGAACTTAATCCTGACACTTTTCTGCGCATTTCTGTCCACAAGTAATTTCTCATCCTCCTTTAACACTGGTCACTAAAAACAGATGATCTCCTCCAACTACTTGAAGAGATTAGCTTAATCAGAGATGAGACATTTGTTTCTCAAGTCTAAATCCAATTATCAAACTATTTGCTAGTACCAAACCCCAATGCACTTCCTCTCAGTAAACCAATTCCTACACCTCTCGATCAGCCAAAGCACTGTGGCAATACAGAACAGTCTGTAGCTGCTGCTGGCAGAAACTGTTTGGATGCTGTGAGCACGTACTGCCCTCTCATGGCTATTTATTTCATTGAGTGATTATCATCTCACCAAACCTGTGCTGTAAACCATTACAATGAAGTAAAAAGGGAGCTATAGGATTTCCTTCTATTGGTTGCTAGATCCAAACAGAGCCTTTGTTCCCTAAGGCACCTTCCCTGTGAACAGTGCCTCCAAAACTGCTGCCCAGTTTCCTTCTACACACAGTGGAGCAGGTTGCAAACCCACAGGCAGCAGCAAAGCCCACAGCACGGGAAGGAGCTACCAGCTGTTTGAAGGGCAGGTCCTACCCTAGGGTTTGGCCATGCCCTGCTGTCCTGTCCAGCAGCTGGGACAGTGCATGTCCACCCATCACTTTTACTGGATGTTACACATGCATGTGATACCACAGAGTTGGGCTACCACCCTGCTTCCAGTCCTGTTGGGAGGCTAAGGAGGAGTCACCATTATGCCTTCAGTTATATGCACCCTTAATCAATTAAAATGAAAGAGAGAAGCAGAGGGTGAAAGAAAGCAGTTCTGGCAGTTTCACAGGTGATGACAACCAAGGCACAGCACTGTCACCAGCTCAGCTCCCCAGTTCTTCCCCACACTCAGTGGTGGATGCCTCTTACAGGCCTTCATCAGTCTCACCAAAGATTGCTTCCAAGCTGTGATGCCTGTCTAGACATCCAGTGTGCTGAACACAGCAGCGAGTGCTCCCAAATCCAGCTGGGATTGTGAAGTGTTCTGACAGGCACAGCTCATTCACAGGGGAAGTCAACTGCCAAGAAATGAAAGCCTCTAGTAATCCAAATCTAGTAATCCTTTAGGATTTAAGAATAGGTCTAAGAATTACAAGACTTCCCCAGAGGCCATCAGTTTAGCTGGCAGTTAAGACTGGAAGTCATGTATACCAAGCTCATGGCTAAGTCGTGTCCCTGGATGTGAAGCAAAGGGTGTTAAGCTACTCAGCAGTTCACCAGTTGAAGGCACAGACTGGGGGGGGGGGACGGGACACCAAAACCAGAAGCAAAACTCTTAACACAATTTTGCAACAGAGATCATAACAAATCAAAATCCTTCTGACTTTCTGTAGCAACAGGAGCTCAGGCAGCAGAGCAGAGGGAGCTTACAAAGCAGTAAAGGGGTAGCAGCCATTTGTCTTGGCATAGCAATGTTTTCCTTGCAGAAAAATGCAGCAATTTTTATCCTTTTTGCTGTACAATATGGGTACCTTCCCAGGAGAAAAAAGCTTGGATTCTCCAAGCCCTGCCAAGTATGTATTAACATCTGAGAGCTGCTGCTGGTACAGTGCTGCTTTAATTTTTTGGGGTTTTGTTTGGTTTTTCTTTTTCAAATCAACAGTTGTACTACCTTAAATATGATAGCAATGGGAATGTCTTCTGACAGAGTGTTGTGCCTCAGGTAAAACCTTCCTTGTTTCACAACCATGTTTGTTCTGCTCTTCTTCTCATGAGTGGAACTGAAGTTAAAAACAAAAAATATTATGTCCAACATAAAGTTTGCACTGACATCCCTAGAATGGTCTATATTAAATTGATCAAGCTTGAGCAATCTTTTGGATTAATTAATCCCACTTTCTCCTCTTTTAAAAATAACATTAAAACAGCCAGACACCACCCCTTATCTCCAAGGCAGTATGGTACTATCACCTGTGATGGGAAAGGTCAATATTCAACTTAAGCAAGTAGAAGCATGTACTTTTCAAAATCATTTTTGCATGCTTTTATCATTGACTTGGACATAACCAGCAGTGTCAGACTGTGCACAAGTACCACACAGCAACAGCAGTGATCAGATAAAAGACTTTGTGTTGTATGCTTAACCTCATCTAGTAAAGGAGCTAGGAAAGAGATGCAAGGCCTCCAGAGAAGAAAACACAGCCCCTCACACTAAACAGAGATAAGCACCATATTGTAACAGCACGCAGCTTAAAAACAACAAAAAAAATAAAATAAACTCAGTTAAGGAAGAAAGGTCAAATTTAGACTACCTTGCCTTTTTCAATAATTTGTGTAGTACAAAAATACTTGATTTTTGTTTCCTTCTCAATTGCCTTTAAAAGCTTTTCATCCATTTGATTTATAGAGTCAGACAAGGTTACACCTTATTTCCACTGCAGTAACTTCATGCTACTTGTTGCAAAATGAGACTAAACACCACTGATTAGGAAATGTACTTTTTTTATGTTAAAAATTAGAACTTGCTTTTCCTAGTTTGGAATTAACCCTGAAGCATATGAGCAATGCCCACTGAATTTTTGTGGTAATACTGTACTAACTGATTTTTGGATAGAAGTTTTGGTGTACCAAATTATAGTAGCAAGAGAGAAGCATTGAATGTCTACAGCTTTTTCCCATTAAACTATACTAGGAAGAAAGCTACACAGCTTCTTCACAGAAGCACAGAGTTGTCATGGTCAGAAAAGACTTCTACAATCAGTGTGTACAACAGTCAACCCCTCCCAAAACAAAGAACCAAACAACCAACACCACACCATCCCACTAAAACATGTCCTGAAGTGCCTCATCTACATGGCTTTTGAGTACCTCCAGGGATGGTGACTCCACCATGGGCAGCCTGTTCCAGCACCTGACTCCTTTTTCAGTAAAGAATTTCTTCCTAATATCCAATCTAAACCTTCCCTGGTGCAACTTCAAGCCATTTCAACTACAACAACAAACTACAACCTCAAGTACAAGAAGGAACTTTTAAAGCCCTGGTTGCATCTCCTTTATGTAATTGCAGGCATTCACCATACCTGGTGACAGAAGCTCCAACTGTGCCTTTTCTGTCAGCTTCCACAATGATCCTGTTTTTGGATAGCTGCTCTTGAATAAGAATGACTTTCTCTACACCTTTAACAATGAAATAACCACCTATTCAATAGAAAAGAAATATTTGGCATGTCAGTACCCTTGCACCTTACTCCTCTCCTTCAATATGCCTTTGAAAGAAAGTGAACAGTAACTACACAAAGGACAAAACACAAAATAGTGAAGAACAAGCTCTGAATGGAACCTGTGATAACTACATAAAAGTTCCAGTAGACTGAACAGAACTTCTGCTAGGCCCACACATAGCATTCAAGACCTAGGACTTCATTTGCCAGCAAGAAGTCACAGGCAGCCCAAAAACTACAAAGCTATAAAGAAACCCAAATATGCCAAAGTCACCATACTTCTTATGTTACAGAATAGTTAGTTCTACAAAGGAGGTAAAACTATTGCCTGTCAGAAGAGTATATTGTGAGGACATCCAAAAGAAACTAGTCATTTCAGATGCCTGATACCAAATAAAGAGAGTAAGTCTTCTGTAATTACTGACTTGCTCTCTCCAGCACTCCTGGGAGAAATTTATTTTGTACTACTTTTAAAAAAAAATGTTATTTGTTGCACAGATTGCCTTTAATACGTGAGCAGTGTCAGGTTGCTATCAAATTGTAGCTATCTGTGAATTCTCCTTCAGCACACCCCTCATGTCACTGTACCTTGCCATCACTAGCAAGCACAGTTCATGCTTCAAAATGGCAGCAGGCAGAACACAAAGAAGTTGCTGCTTCTCCTCTTTATGTTTAAAATATTATCACGTAGGACTTTACCATGTGTTATAAAAGGTAGCTGTAGTAGTTCCTGCCCTGGAGGATATCATCACACTCTGCTCTCCCCAGTACATTTCATTATCATCCCACATAGCACATCACCCTACAATACCATATACACTTCTTGACTTTTGCAATATTTTTGGTGTATTGTTTTTGTGCTTGGAAATCTGTCTGCAAATGCAAACATTCCAGGCTATCAATATTTTTAAAATATCTTCAAAAGCCTGTTGATTTCTTTTAGTTACAAACATACGCTTCAGAAGTTTCCACAATTACTTCATAGTGTCAGGAAATGTACCAATGGGGTACTTTGCTGAAAAAGCTACAAAACTGAAAGCACAGCTGGAAAAACATAAAACAAGAAAGAACATGAGTGCAAACATACCTGGATCTAAAGGACATTCGTTAAGTTTGGCAAATTCTGCTGGAGTTTTCCCAGTAAGAACACAATTGGAGCTACGCAGCATTATAGGCATTCTGCAAGAAAACCAGTGACAGTTTTGCTTTAGATTCAGACAGAAAACAGACAGTCAAATTCAGAACAAAATTCTTGTCTACAAAAGACACACAACTTTAGTCTTTAAGATGGAATTTTGCTTGCAATAAAAGCAAGAACTGTCAGGAATTTTGCCTTCTTGGTATGGTTAAGAGCTTGGCCTTTTCCTTAAAGCACATTATTTTTTCCTTATAAATAAAATGTCCTTAATAATACTAATAACCTCAAGCCATTTGAAAGCCTTTTGAAAAACAAAAAACAGTAAAAAATGCTCAGTATTCCTCCACAAAGCTCAGACTTGAATCTAAACCAAACCAATTTTAAAGGAGAGCTTAACTTCATACAGAGTAGCTAATGCTTGCTTTGCTGGTTTTACCATCCACCTTCCACGGACAGATGAAAGACTGAGTAATGTGGCTACAAAGCAAACATTTTCATTTTGCCATAATGTGACTTGCACCTCCAGTATGGTATGGCATGGTATGGCATGGCATGGCATGGCATGGCATGGCATCCTACCTGCCAATGGGTAAGGCATTGCGTATGATCCTCTGGCTCCCTCGTGTATATTCAATGTCCACGGTAATGGGGGCAGAGTAAGTCATGTCTCTCAGGCGACACTACAAGGAGAACAGTTGTGTGATTAGATGTTGGCTTACAAGCTGAAGAGTGTCTCTTCAAACATCCCATGTTTGTCCTGTCTCCTCTAACACCTCACAAAGAAACCAAGCAAAGTGAAGTTTGACCAAGGTCTTCATGGTACCTGGACTATGTTTGGCAGAATCTCCTGTTTAAAACAACCCCCTCAAAAACCTGAACACAGTTATTGTGATGTTTTAAAAGCAGCCAGTAGTAGATCTGTGTCTTCAGAAGACATCACTGTAGAGACTAAGTTCTAAACTGTTTAATTAAACAAACAGGCCTAATCAGCATAACTGACACAAAGCCCATACTATGCCACTGGCTCTGAGAGTACGTTCAGCTCAGGGATGCTTCTAGACAAAGACTCTAATCAGCTGAAGAGTTGTCCTGTCATATGAAGTGTGACAGAAAGGAAACACACGAGAGTAAGAGAGACATTGCACTACCTTATTAATATAATGAGCAAATCTCAGTGTATGGTTCTGTTTCTAAAGATGACTTGCAAAAGGCTCACTACAGTGTAACTTCCTGTAAAGACTCCCAAAACCGGTTTGAATTTCCCAGAATGTGTTTGCAATTTGCAAGAGAGATGCAAACATTAATACCTCATGAGGTGATACAGGTCGTGTCACATTGAAGCTTTCTTCCACATCTGGAGTACCCACATAGATATTGAGGTACCTGTAATACAAATGGTTCCAAAATGAGCAGGGAGACAAATATTTTTCAGGCGAATTGAAGGAAGCAGAAATCTACAGAATACTGAAAAATGAAGTTACTTTGACAAATTAAGGTTGATCAATAATGAGAAATTATTCTTCCCAAAGTATCTCACTTTATTTGACCTGTGTTCTAGTTCAAATGTGAACTGCACATGAAACCCCAAGTTACCTTTGCAAATAGACAAAAAACCCTTCCATCTACCATCCAAGATTACCAAATTATAGAAATACGGGGACATAATGTATTATTAAGCTGGTTATTAAGTCTGCTTCACATAGTTATTCTTTAAATCTTCCAATGCTCCACATAACAGAGAAGCCATGGAAAAATCTTGATTTATACTGACACAGGTCCTGTAAACACTACAGTCAGTAACAAACCCACGAGAGAGTATGCATGCTACTACTGATATGGAAATCATGCCATACTTACTTCAAATACCACATTGGGTCAGCATCACTTGTAACTTTTTCATTGGCCTTCATGATTTTCTTTATCTGGAGGGGGGGAAAAAAAAAAAGTAGAATCATGTGCTTTTTTTGGGTACTAAGAGCCACTGTCTTCCCATGAAGAAAGCACACCTACTTCTACGTTGATGAAGTAGTTGAAAGAGTCTATGTGCTGCTTCACAAGTCCTTTCACCTGTAAAACACATGCATGCAGCAATTAAAATCACCTTCAATGTATCATACAAGGCAGAAGTTAACATATAAGCATTTAGAAGTGCTTCTGTATCTGTGCTAAATTCTTTCAGTTCACAGAATCACAGAA
>VYZU01040926.1:70513-80669 GCA_013401355.1 Ceyx cyanopectus | reverse complement strand
CCCTTTCAAGCATTCACACTGGTCTGCAGGAGGACAGCCCATGCAATGACACAGGGCCACGCCAGGTCCCTCCTCAAGGGAGGAGGCAGTAAGGCAGAACCTGTTACCATCAACCACGCAACTAACTGAAGTAATTTTAACACATATTTAAGAAAAAAGCAAGGTATTTTGACTAAAGAAACCAGTCCGGTCACTGTGCTTCATTATTTGCTGCTCCAAGCCACACAGCCAGGGTTGGAAAGAAAAATGAAGAGGCCTGTCTTAAGACTTACTGAATTGCTCTGTCTGTTGAGACAGGTTTGTTTTGGTTGAAAGGAGAATTCCTGAGCTGAGTTTATAGCAAAACAAAACAACTACCTGACTCCCTTTTCTGATGCAAGAATAATGAAAAGCAATTTGTTTTCATGTCGGCCTCGAGAAATAATTACCCACTCTGTGCATTTGATGATGTGATACATTGATTAAGACATCTTTATTAACTCATTAATTTACTGCTTCACTTGCCATTGTGACCTTGATTTGATCACTGCTTGCTTTATTAATAACCAATTCAAAAGTATCAGTGAAGTCAACTAATAAAGTTTGGTGTGCTCATTTATTTGAAATGTTTGCGTGCATGCTCCTTCTAATAACAACACTCCTAAATTTTGAGCTCAGACCAGTTTGCTTTCCTGGTTAGAATGTAAATCTCAAACTCCAAAAAACAGCCACTGACCTACCCAAGAGCTGCTTGGATCTCTCAAGTTAAGAATTTAATCCTTCACTTGTACTTAAAACCACACACAAAAAAAAGAAACATATCAAATGATCTTAGGAGAAAACACTTCCTTCTGATTAAAGCTGTTTGTGAAAAAAAAAAAATAAATCCTAAGGACAAATTTACAGCTGGGTTATAAATCCTGTGACCATCCTGACAGGCCATTTCCTGGATCAATTGCAAAGTCTAAGAAAAAACCCAGGAGTTATAGATATTTCAGCTTTATATAAAAGGCCCCAGTGTTATATAATCCTTACCATTCCGTGATGCTCTTGTGTGCTCTAATTACAGAGGTTTCAATATCGATTGGATGGTATCTCATCCCTCGTAACTCCATGGCTTCATCTAATGCACCCACAACATAAAGTGCATCGTGGCGTTCTGAGTGACAAGAAAAAAATATAATTCAATTCTCCAGTACACTAAATTATAAAAATGTCCATATTAATAAGTACAATCCTTGAATTTCTGAACCCCCAAACTGATTTCTGAACTCATGAGAATTTACCATCACTGAAGTGCAATGCAGAGCAGAAAGCAGAAGAAAGGAATCACAACCCCTATTCCCATTTGAAGGAGAGAAAGGTGGAAGTCTTTATCCAACAACAGTGGCATACATGCCCATTTTTCTCCCAGCTGGATGCAGAACAGACTCATTCTTTTTGAAGGTGCCCTAATAGATGATAGGCCGCTTGATTGTCTCTATTTTGAAACACAAAGGATGGATTTGACCTTAACTATATGGATGATGTTCTTCCAGTAGCTCCAAGATGGTCAATGCTGATGCTTGAAGTGTATTACAGAGGTGTTTACCAATGAACTACAAGCACATGCGATGCGCCAGATAGCAAACTGGGCACTGGGACAAATGCAAGCTCTGGAGTGTAATGCTCTTATAGTACAAATTTTTACTGACTGAAGAAATAAATGAAGTTGAAATGACACTTTAAAATAATTAGTCTGGAAATAAATGACCGCATATTATCTTTAAAGGAATACTATTCGCTAACAGAGTTAAAAAGCAGGTAACTGGCCCCTTTTCCATGAATGTATATAGCTGCACGCTGGTAATGTAACAGCAATATAACCTCTACCAGTAATAAAGGGCAGAGCACTTTCTGCACTGGGAGCTAAAAGCAGGAGAACAGAGACTTAGAAAGTCTTTAGCAAGTCTTTACCAGGAAAAGATTTCAGCCATTTGGATGCTTAAGTTGCAATATCCTCACAGAACCCTAAATCTTCTCAAGGCTGGGTTATCATGAAATGAAAAAAGCCCATGTAATTGAGAATAAAGCTCTCTGGGAAGATGCTAAGATAAGGAACCAGGCATAATCCACAGTGATTACTAAACTGCTTTCAGATTTGATGAATTCTCTCTTGGGCCGAAGAGTGGCTATTCCAGTTGCACGGACACCAGGGCCCTGCTGGTGCTCTGGAAGTGCTCAGAGCATCACCACCACCCAGGCTCTGCCAGGAGCCTCGACTGTCAGCTCAGCCAGCTGCTGCTCATGGCACTGTGCTCTGCAGACATCACAGGCAAGTCATGTTTCCCCAGGCAGCAACTGCATGCCTGGCAGTGCCTGTCTGTGTATGCAAGAGCAGCAATGCCACAGAATCAAGTAAGGGGACCCTGCACCTTCCTGACGGAAACCAAGCACCTTGCAGCTTCCCCTGCAGGCTACTGCTTGGGTTCCATTTCAGCAAACACCCCCTCAGGTTTAGAGACAGGGAAATCAGAGAAACAGCTTCTGCAAACAGGGTTACAGCAGAGAGATCATCCGCGGGCGCTAGCGGAGGGCTCGGCTGGTCCCGCAGGCCCCGCTGCAGCTGCAGGCCGTGGCGCCTCAGGCTGCTTTCTGCATCCTTCAGGTCCCAGCACCTGGCACACGAACACTGCCAGGAAGAGACTGGTGGAGGGGATTTGTGACACCCAAGGCACAGCAAAAGAAAAGCAACTTTCAGTAGGGAAATCTTGCCCCTGTGTTTTATTTTCTGCTTATGTTAACTACAGCTCTTTTGCAGTTCTGCAGCTGCACTGACTGAACACACAGGTAGCGGGGACCAAGACACACTGTTAGGCCCAAAATAATCCAAACTGCGCGCACAGGCCTGGACGAGGAGAATCCTCTTACCTCCGTTTGCATCTGTGAGCTCTGTCCTTCTCAGGAACCCCAGATAGCCAGTTCGAGCCCAAATAGTCTGTGTGTCTCCAAAGCTGAGTCTTGAATTAAAATGATCTGATTGCAAGGATTCATCTCCATAGATGGTAAAATACCCACTGGCATTGTGAGTGCTGTGAACCCATATCTAAGTCAAAAGCAATTATACTGTTATTAATTAAAGAAGCTTTCCAGAATGAAGGATTATTGAAAGTTCTCAGTGCAATTATTTGTAGCAATGGCCAGATAATACTACAATGCATCCAGGCACCAATTCTGCCCATGTCAGTGCCCCGGTCTGAGGCACAGGGAGCCAGCGTCGGAGTGAGGATCTGAGCCGT
This sequence comes from Ceyx cyanopectus, assembly GCA_013401355.1. NCBI lineage: Eukaryota > Metazoa > Chordata > Aves > Coraciiformes > Alcedinidae > Ceyx > Ceyx cyanopectus. The sequence goes on along the minus strand of VYZU01040926.1, from coordinate 77,412 downwards.
GCCTGGGGTGAGGGACACTGGCCTCGTGGCCTTGCAGCCCTCTGCCCTGGGTCAACTGAAACCCTGCCTGGCCAGCTCTGATGGCTGCATGGCTGGGGCCCTTTTCAGCCCCTCCACCATCCCCTGCTCCCCCGTGCATTTACTTCATCTGGGCACCCTCCATGAGCACCAGACAAACAGATTATTTTAAAGGGTGAGGCCAAGGACCTTCACCTACAGAGAAGGATTCGTTTAATCTAACTCGAGGGAACATGGAAATTTTTACGATTTCATAGGAAATGAAATTTTACAGATGAATCTCACAAACCAGATTGTAATTTTAATTACAAATAAGCAAATTATTCATTAGCTCTTTAATTGCTTATTGAAAATAACGTTTTCTCTCTCTAGAAACATAAATTGGAAAAACATAGATCCTTGCTCAGCTCAGTTAATAAGGGCACTTCAGTACATTGAAGCACGATGACTATAAAGAGAACAGCACTAGAAAATCATCTATCTTAAATTACAGTAATCAATAAACTTAATTTTTCATGGAAGTTCCATTAGAATTAGTAAAGCACCAAGTAGAGGTTAGAAAAAACAGATTTTTTTTTTCAATTTTTAACAAACTCAAACTATTATTTGTATTTATCAAGTATGTTACTAGCAATGTTAATAATGATACAAATACAACACCATACACTTCATATACTATAAAGATCTGTAGAATTCACAATTTCCTTAACCAGGCATTTGATAAGATGAATTGTAAGAAACCATTGGCACTGATGACGATAACTCTTATCTCTGTAATTTAGCTCAGAGGTTGAGTTTTCATGGCTCACCTCACCAAGATGAGAATCTCCTAAGGGTCCCTTTGTTTCTGGATTAGCAATAATGATACGTACTCCTGGGAGGATCTATTGAAAGAAAACACAAGGCAGTATGAAAGCAGATACCAGCTTATGCAATCCTATAATGACTCTTTGTCCCCAAAAAACCTTCACTAGAATCTGGAAGAAATCCTTAAAAAAGAAAAAAAAAAGTCCATAGATGTAATGAATTCAGGGATTTGTGGGAAATGCTACAAAACCTCTTATCTTTGTGAAACCTGTTCCATCATTAAAAACTCCTCAGAAATCAAATGTTCACCTACAGTCCAAAAGTGGGTCAAGTCTCTCTGACAGAATGCACTAGAACAGAAAAACAGAACAGCCACATGAAACTTTGGCCAGGGGCACCATGCAGTCTCCCCAGAACGAGGCCCTGCCAATGACCTCATGGGATGAACATTCAAACCCTGTGGAGGTGGGCAGGTACTAAACCCTACAATAGAAGAAGGAGCATCCTCTGGCCCTGTGTGTTTGCAAGGCTGAGATGAGCATCTGAGTGGCAGTGAGAGAGCAGGGCATGCCCTGGTGCAGCAGCAATGGCAACTCTTCTTTCTCCCAAATGCAGAGCACCCTTAGCAGTAGACCTTGGTCACAGGCACATGCTCAGACACTGCAGCCAGTGCCAGAGCTCAGAGCAGCTTCCTTATCCCTGTGTGCTGGTGCTGTGTCCTGGCCCTGTCCCCAGAGATGGCACCCCCAGGGACGGTCCCTCTGCAGGTGATCAGTGGCCTGTGGGTACAGCATTAGTTATCTCCGAGCAGTTCTCAGTGGGTCTGTATCCATAAAACTGTCTTTGCTAGTGGCACATCTGTTGGGTGCTTCACGAGTGAGAAGTGGAGGATGAAATACCTCCTTTTTGTGTAAAAGAAGGAAATGCTTTCTGCATGGCAGAGCAAGGACAGCACAGCTTCCAAGAGAGCAGTAATGCTCTCAGGTCCCACCACTGTGCTGTACCCTCTGCAGTCTGCACAGCTGATAAACCTCCTCCAACACTACATCCATGTAAAAATTACGTGGAAATCTACACAAAATATTTATCACAAAAGGTACATTTAAATCTTTCAGTACTTACTTTTCCTGACTCCATGAGGGGCAAACTATGTGGAGATCCTCTTTCAACTAAACGAACTCTGTAAAATACATGTAAAAATAATATGTAGAATAACTGGTTACGTTTATTTGCTTTTCATTAACATTTATTTCTAGAAGGACTGGTTAATGGTTGAAGACATTAATGTTACTTTTGGAACAGATGAACCTTATATCCTGTAGAACATAATCAGCCCCAATATTTAATCTTAGTCAAGACTTAGGCTTGGAAAATAATGAAAAATGATGTGTGAGAGCATTTCTTAAATATTAAATTCTTCGAACTAGTTGATGCCTTTTTATTTGTTTTTGATAGACTTTTGTAAATTGAATTCCATGCACAAATTTATTCTGAACAAGAGTGATCTAAAATATTGATTTCCCATGAGAAAAGGGCACAGACATAAAAGTATGTGAGCTGAGTGAGCAACCACATTCCATGAGTACCTAACAGTTAAAATTAAAGTCATATTGAAACAACTCATAACCTGGCCTCACCTTCAAATCTGCATTGGCAATCTTTTAATTATTTTCAATGGATGTTGGCCATTTTAATATTGGAATAAAAAAAGAAGAAAATTACTGAATAATGTTATTACTGCTGAGGTCAGACTCTTTCTCTGCTTGTGGCTTTCTGGTCCTCTCCTTTCCTTTCTTCCGTAGCTTATTTTCCTGCTAAAGGAATGGAAATGACAGCTCTCCTGTAGTGGTCTGATGGTCTGGAAGGAAATTCCTCATTGAACCTTAGAAAAGTACTCCGCAGGTTAGAATGAAAGAGACTTAATCCTTAAAATAGCTCATGATGTCATTCAGTAGAGGTGAAGAAAATTTGGTAACATCTAGGCATTCCTGTATTCTAAGTGAAACAACTGGAAAAGTTCTAACAATCCAATAAACCTTAAACTTCCCACTCCTGGACTTCCTTCATAATCCACATAACCAATGTAAATCTGTACTTCTCCCAGAGGAGTCACCCTTACCTCCTTCCTGCCCTCAACTCTGTGATTAGAAAAAACCCAAGCAAGCCACACAGGATTCCTAAGAAACAACCCCATAATAGGTGAAGATGAAGTGTCAGAAGAGAGGAAGACTTAGAGTAGATGGGTGGAGAACTGGATCTGATTAAATTAATCAAAAAACTGCATTCTGTTAGAAACAGTCATGATGGACATCTTTTGGACTGTTTTGAGGTCTTTTTATAGGCAGACTACTGCAGTGCTCAGTTTGGGAAAGGAGGGCTGAGACACAGAGAGATCTCAGCTAGAGGCCTAATTCCATGCATATGGAAATAAAATCAAATATCAAAAAAACACAGTTGTTAACAATGCCTATAGTTTTCCTTTCATATATCTATATATCTTTCTGCTGTAGAAGCCATATTAGTGCAGAAATAGAAATTGCCTTTAACTGAGTTCTTCCAAATAACTGACATCCACAAACTTTGTGTTTGTGGATGTTCTTAGAAGAACTGTTCTTAGAAGAACTAATCATTCCCACCACTTGGTATCTCCTCTAGCAGACAGAGTTACCTTATTTACAATTTACCCACATTTGTCAAGTAGAGAAAATATTTTAAAAAAGTCAACTGGAAAAAGTCATAATCACTGCTAGAGTGATGGTGTAACAAAAGTCATGGAGTAATTTATTTGAATTTGAGATTGGTTTGAAAATAATTCGATTTGAGTAACAGTATCAAAAAACCTGTGGAGCAGGAAAAGTGCACATCAGAGCTACCCAGCTCCCAGAGACACTACCAGCCTTTGCTCCTTCCCCCCAGTGAGTCATCCTCAGTGAAGTGCTGCTGAATGCCAGACCCAGCAGAATCACATGTATTAGAGCTGTACCTTCAACAGGCAATGTAGTGACTACTGGAAATGAATCAACATTCACCAATCTGACCATATCTTTCTTCTTTGCTTTCAGCATCTCTTGCTTCCCACCTTGCTCTTGTTACCACTAGCATGGCATGTTCTCCACCCAGTTCCTTTAACCTCATCTGACTTTTAGCACATGACTATCTAGAATGTGCAATTTCTCAGTTTCCAGTTCTGTTAAACCTCTTCCACCCTGTGCTTTCCACCTCACATCCCTACAGGCAGTGCTCTAAACAAAGAACTGGCCTTTCTTGGAGTTTCCTCGAGGGCTCTGTTAGTGCTCAAAACCCCCTTTTTATAAAGTTTCTGCTAAGATCACAATCCATTTGGGAACACGCCATTAAACCTTTAACAACTCTGAAATAATAAAAAGATATTTTGCCACAAAGAGATTTCAGAAAAACAGAAGTAAAACATGAGATTCTGATGTTACAGACTCCTATGTGCATACTTCGAGTGTGTCTTACTAACTCTACTGGGACTGGGACTGTGAATATAATATAGGCACTAGGCAATCATTTAAACAATTAGTTTTACTGTGCCTCAGCATAAAATAATTCTACTTTTCCTCAAGAGATTTCAATTTTTTCCACTGGCAAACACAGACAGCAGTCACTGTTGAGAACATCTTCCCTTTCCCTCCCAAGTAAGCAGCCAGTAGCCAGGCTTTTAAGACATTCCTGTAACTGTATGTTTAGACCCATGGAAAACTCTGGGAGAGAGGAAGAAAGAAGTATGGCTTACAGGGAAGATTTTTAAATAAATCTTCCTTAGAAATGTGAGTGGTCAGATTGCTTTATCAATTCCCAGCTTCTGCATGAAGCATGATTGAAAGAGAAGGGTCTGGAACACCAAAGAAACTCAGTATACTCTGAAATGGGAAATCCCTTTGTTTTCTAACATCAGTGGACATTCTTCATGAGTAAAAAATGTTGCTGTATTTAATAAGATGGAATATTATTGGGAAATTCAAACCTGTTTTGTAAAACCAAGCAAAACCAGAACCATTTCCATCTAGCTCTTTTAGTCATGTTTGAAGAATCAAATACAAATGGCACTTGCAAACAATCACAGAAATACATAACTGTAATACACCTACTTTCCTAGAAAGCTACAGCTTTGTGTTTTGCCTTTGTCTTCATTTTACTTGGTACACATGACAGTATTCTCTTTCCCCTAAGCCCTCCAGGGAAATATAACTGGAATTTCTTGATTTGTAGTAAAAGTATGCTAAACCACATCCTCTTTAAAAAAATACATTCAGAGCAAATGCTTACTGACCTGTTCCACTACAGTCATAATATTCTGATGTCTTGAAGATGAATTTATTAAGGAATAAATAGACTTATTTTCAAGGGGGGAAATACTTCAAGAGCTAGTAATCACGCCTTTGAAAGCACAGAAATTGATTTGTAGGGCTCCCATACCCCAAGTTTTGTCTCACAGCTCAGACTGACTGGTACAAGATGGGGTAAGTTCCCATCTGAAAAGTTAATGGATGTTCATCCCTTTCTCCTGCCCTACAACAGAAGCTGCTTTATGCCTGGAATCATGAAGCATCTTCCAAAGCTCTCAGGATTGTCATACGTGGTTAGTGCAACCCCTCAGATTATATTTGCTCCTCTTCAGTTTCCCAGGTCATTAGCTTTATTCCGGATCACCAGCTAGCACTAGACTGAACAAGTCTCTTGCTTGTACCTTGACACAGGCAGGAACAGCAAGAGAGAACCTTTCCTCCAGCCTGAGCAGACTGGGACTTAGACCTCTAGATCAGAACTGGAAGTGTTGATATATGATGTTTATCAGCCCAAATGAACTTTTTTTTTTTTTTCGGGAGACTTGAATATGAAATATGAAAAAAAAATCTCACCTTAAGTGTACAGTGTACACAACTTCTCACATTAAGTGTACAAGGGATGGGATGATGTGCAAAGACTCGGTGTGTTGTTTCTATCCAGTCTCACAGCTACTCACAGCAATCTTTCAGTTACCTTTGAGCAATAGTGACACTCAGTTCCACTAAAATGGTTAGAAACACCAAGTGTGAAGAGACCATGTCAAATAAAGTCATTTTCTCCCCTAATTTATGACCTGTGAATCTAATTCTAAATTCCAGAGGATTGAGTAAATGAGGCACAGCTTTAATCCATCAAATTAAAATATATATTATGACAATGTGAGAAGCCAAATCTAAAGATCATCTTTTAATTCTGAAGACCTAGCCACTAAATATAAATTAATACAATGCAAAGTCTGATTTTGATAATGAAGCTTACTTCTCAATGCCATGCTAAGGCAGGGAAATAGCAGACCTGTGGTTTATGCAGCTTTTACAAACAGTAAATTTTATTTCCTCTACATAAATCTAACCAAATTTATTTTTATTGTCTATAATTTTAATTAACTGTGAATATTATGTTCTTTTTCTATACACACTTCTGTTTCTGTATACTTCCCTTCCAACTAATATTCAATAAATTTCATTCTACTATCAGAAAACATAATTCCAAATAAGGATTTAATCTACATTAGTTTTTTTTTCCCCTTCATAGCTACAATTTTATTTTTAACGATTTATTCTCTTTCCCTGCACTTGAAAGATGCTTACACTTACCTATCTACATTGTGCTCAACCATTCCAGAGCTCTGAGATCAGAGCAAACACTATGGGTAAATAAGTCTCAGCTTACTGTGTCTATTAAAAAATAAACTTTTGATTCCCAAGGATAGCCATGTGAGCTTCCTTCCCCATCAATACAGATGGAGAGGTACCTTAAAGGCCAGTTCATCCCATGCTGGAGGCAGGAGCCTAAGGAGACCAATTTAGGCTGGAGGAAATGTGTCCTGGTCACAGCGTTTGCTCTGCTCTTAAGGTCAGTGGAGCAGAGTCTGGCTGGAGGCCTGTGACTAGTGGAGTCCCCCAAGGGTCAGTACTGGGTCCAGTATTATTCAATATATTCATCAATGACCTGGATGAGGGGGTAGAGAGCACCCTCAGCAAGTTTGCTGATGACACCAAACTGGGAGGAGTGGCTGACACAGCAGCAGGCTGTGCTGCCAT
>VYZU01040926.1:56286-70142 GCA_013401355.1 Ceyx cyanopectus | reverse complement strand
AACACGAGAAAGAACTTTTTCTCAGTGAGGGTGCCAGAGCTCTGGAACAGGCTGCCCAGGGGGGTTGTGGAGTCTCCTGCTCTGGAGACACTTAAGACCCGCCTGGATCTGTTCCTGAGTGACTTGGTCTAGGTGATCCTGCTCAGGCAGGGGGGTTGGACTAGATGATCTTCTAGGTCCCTTCCAGCCCCTAATTTCTGTGATTCTGTAATTCTGTGATTCTGTGAAAGAAATGCCCCACTTCTCATTTCTTTTTTACAACACAAGTCATTCAACTTTTCAAGTAAATCTTCCTTCAAAAAGTGAAACAGGATCCACATCAGGTGGGTTGAGTATGAACATGGACTGTGTCTACACAGTACTACAGCTGCTGGACCAGGATTTCTGCAGCTGGGTTCTGCAGACAGCAGTCTCCAGAAGGATGTATCCCACACAAGCATTACTGCTGGCAACAGTGTGTGCAAAAGGAACAAAGAGATGGTGAGAGAGTCAAATTCTGTTCAGTTCTTTCTTCCACCTGCCAAACTCCATGTGCTACAAGCAAATATCTGTAAGTTCATTTGACCTACCTCTCCAGTTAGGATAATTTGGGCCTACAGTGCCCTGAGGCCTGTACCCTGCAAGCAGAGCTGGTCACTTTGATATAGCCAAAGTTGGTATTCATTAAGGGGAACAAATTCTCTCTTAAGCTTTTAAGAATGATTAAAGAAGAACAACAAAAAAAAAAAAAGGAAAAAAAGTGCCCTATTTAGATAATGATTTTTTAAAGGAACCAGGATTTTAGGTAGGTGAACACTATCAATTAACTGTTCATTTTTTTCTGAGGTCAATAGAAAAGCTTTCATTTTGTTAAAATTTTACAAATAGACTGCTACCACTTTGACCAGAGTATTGGAAAAATGAAATATATGTGCATAGGTATTTTCTAAAATTTCACCTAAAGTCACAGGTTTCCCTTCAACTGTAAGATTTCAGACATCTCCTTAATACTGCCAGTGGCAAATTTTAGATCCACGGTTACAGAATGTGGTTGCTCACAATGCCTGAAGCCAATAATCCATTCCCTTATAGTCTTGTAGATTTAAAAAGTTCAGCAAAATGGCTCCATGGTCTCCTCACTGGCTGACAGCTGCCAACCCAGGAGAACACCTCTGTGAAAATACAGTGGGTCTCTGTACCTTAGGGACTGGATCAGCTGCACCACCTGAACATAAGTGTAATGAAATCCCAAAGGCAACAGAAGCAGGAAATCCTGTTGCTCATTTCAGTGGTGATGTCAGACACTTCAGTTGGATCAATGGTAACATGAATTAACCAACTTATAAAAATGTCGTCTTGCTTGCTGGTAGGAGTCAGCACAAATTATTTATGACAATTATAAAGGTTTTCATGGACTGTGGGGTGTGCTGAAGTATCTTTCTTGATAGAAACTCTGTTGTGTGTTTTAGAGAAAAACAAAAAGGTGTTTCCGACCTGTCATGCCTCAGTGCCCTCATATCAACATACACTGTGGTGGGATCTGGTCCAGACGTACCCTGTGAACAACAACATCAGCTAATCAGAACCTGACAGCTGGGAGGAGTAAAGAGTTTCACACCCCCCAGTAACACAGTGTTCATTTCACTGCTCATTAGGCTAATGAAATGACAAGTCATATTTAAGCTATTCATCCAACAAAGCTCAGCTTTACAGACTCAGAAAGAGCACTGGAAAACATACCTACCATCAGGCACTTGTCACCTGGGGGTTCAGAGAGACACCAAGCGGCCATACTACTTAACCAAACATGTCAACATGGGTTTCATCTACTACAAAAGGCCAAGGAGTCAGCATGTGGATACACACAAAAAATGCTGAACACATATTGCAATATAAAGTGACATGGAAATCGCTAAGGAGACAGTTTAATGGCAGAAGCACATGGTCCAGAATGTGAGGCATGGTTTACTGAGAGTCTTCCATACATGCAACAGAGATACTTGAAGCTAAAGATAGTAAAGGCAGCACGCATGACATGAACTAATGTGGACTGGAGTTCCATAAGCAATTATTCTGTTCCTTTTCAGTCTTCCACTGCATAATTTAAACCCTTGCCTTATGTCACAATATTTAGTTACTTGAAAAGCAGCAGGCTCATTTTGGTTTCCTTTAATGCACAGATGATACAGACTTGCAGGCCTGTCCACACACAGCTTTGCTGCAGTTTGTAACCTGGTATGATCTTCCCTTATCTGAAACTTCAAACTCATCACTGCTGAACATCATGTGAATTCTCAATGCTCTAGTCTAGGACTCTTTTCTCTGCTGCATACCTCACACCACTGATAAGCAAACAACTAGAAGAAAAGCACAACTGTTTGGAACACTGGACCTTTGGATATTTCTGATTCCTGGTGATTCTGTCACATTTGGGATAAGCTACAGAGTGTAATTCCCCATATTAGGACTGTCTAGGGCTAAATTTTGAACTTCTGCAATGAAGGCTGGTAGTTCCACAATTTGTTAAGCACTAAAAATTGTGATGGAGTTCCACAATTAGTGACTTTTGTATCTAAAAGGGGAAATGTTCCCGTTACCAACTGATACTTACTGTACAGACACTGACAGTGACCCTCCACCGAAGGAGAAAAACAGTAATAGAGCTGCACATGCATGTTAGCCTCTTTAGCTTGTTATACACAATACGAGATACAATATCCTCTCTAGCTATTAACAGCACAATTTTCAGTCTACTAGTAAACTCAGCAGTGTAACAGACTAGTGCTGAGTGGAGAACTTCTTTGAAATGTATGTAATGTTAAAAAAAAACACAAACCAAGGAAAAATTGGTTATTTTAAAAAATAAAACTAAACCTGAATTGATTTGTAAAGTAATGGAAATAGTTAANAAAAAAAGAGGAGAATGCAAAAAGCAGGGAGTAAAATAAAAAGAAAAACAATGTCAAATACAGGAATCTTACAAATTAACCATTATACCATTAAAGGTTAAAAAAAGTAAAAAATGAGGTGTCAACATTTTAGTAGAGCAAAAGAAAAGACAGCTGTAGACTGCTAACCTTGGATAAACAGACTTAAATGGTTTTAGGACACTACAGACAATGTTGTTAGTGGAAAACATGTGTCTAGAAAAGTGATTTTGTTTGGTTTTGGTAAAGAAGTCAGTTAACATCGTGGCCCTGTTATTTTAATGCACGTCCATTGAGACAGAGGTTCCAGGTCTGCCATTTCACTACTAAAAGAACTTTGGGAGCAATGTCCTCTGCAAACCAAAAGTAAGCTATCTTGCTGGAAAAAACCCCACATTAGTAGACAACGGAGAAAGATACTTACACCTTGTTTCATACAGATCAACCTGCTCCTAAACTGAATGAAATTAAGGTTTCATGTGCAACCTTATTACTAGAAGACCATAACTAAATGAAATAACTTCACAGTTCAATATTCTTAATCCTTGGTCTATTTGCTATGATGAACAGTGCAGTATGTATAAAGAACAGTGACACTACAAGCCTATAAGAATCCATCAGTTCTCCACTGTGATCAGTAATGCAGCAGAGACAGACCAGGGTGGTGACTAGTCCAAAGCTGCTGCTATCACATGGAGCACCTAACGCCAGACAGCTGCTCCCTGTGACAATAAACAGCTCTGGGAGCACTGGTGTCCCACAGGACTCTCATCAAACTTCTGAATTCTGGCAAAGATTACAAGGAAGCTGCCACACCAGTTTCTTAAAACAGGTTGATTTTGAATGTGGGGGAAGATGAAACATTTAAAAAAAGAGGATGGATCTGCTTAATACGTTGCTGCCCAAAAGTAGAAATATTAGTAATAATCCTGGTTGAACACTACAGCTGAAATGCAAGAATTTCTGAAAGCCATCAGTTACATAATTCCTTTCTATGACTATACTGCATCTCTCAAAGAGGACTTTGAGAGTATCAGAGCATCATATGGCTTTTAAATAAGGAAGGGCTTGAGAAACAGCAGTGGATGTCTCAAACCATCCTTCTGTGGCCAGCTGCAGCTTAGTCTGAAAGCATTTCAAAAGGAGCAGAGTCTTAGCCAAGCCCAGGGACTGACTCAATCTGCCTGTGCACATTCATTTTGTGAGCCAGAGACAGACAGCATTTGTAATGCTGCTAGCAGGAAAGAACCAACATGACTTCTGTTGTATCTGATACTTATTAAGACATGATAGGTAGGGTTCAAGGAAATAAAATGGGCCAAACATAATTTTCTGTCAGAAAATGGGTACATTGTAAGTCACATCCCTTAGACTAAATAAATCTCCTGCCCATGCATTGGCTGCCAGCAGTAAACCATCCCTGGTCCATGCAAACCTCTGCAACATGACAGGCTTTTATCCTCTGAATAAACACAGCAGGTAAAAACTGCATCAAGGACTATCCCAGCAGCTCAGTAGTGGGGATCACCATGGGCCAGCACTCAGCCCGCACCTCATTTCCACTGAAGTCAAATGCCAAGCTGCATGCTCTCCACTGCTTCCCTCTACTGCAAGGAACCAGGCAATTACCAGTCCTAAGAATTTAAAACTAACAGTTGGTTTTGGATTTTGTATTGCTGTCTAAGGATGTGGTCTCGGTGTTTACTCTGACTCTACTTCTGTTCCAGTGATGCTCAGAAACTGAATTTTTGACGTACACTTAAAAATCTCACATACCCAGGCACAGTAGCTGGACCTGTGAAAAGAACTTTAAGGCATGAGTCACAGTGAAGGTGGGAAACCACAGAACCCGAGGGCACCCACTCAGAGCTGCACGAAGGTGTGAATCATTCTGCTGATATAGTGATGGTGTCCTGCTGCATCTTCACAGAGATGGCCCTTAGTACTTTTAATATGGAAAAGCCTCAAAAGTGTGATCTATCACTAAGTGAAAACAAACATTAACTTTAAGGCCTAAACTTACTAATAAAGTTCCCCTTGCTAGACAGTGATGGAAGGAGCAATTTCATGTAACTTCAGCCATCAAAGAAGAAAGTGTATGGTTTAAGGTAGGAGCTGTCCCCTGATGGAGATGAATCCCACCTCAGATGGTAGGATGAATGAAGCTCTCTCAATGTATTTCTTGACAATACTGGCTGTAGATGGATATTGGATAACTCACTCAACCTTGGCATCTCAGAGATAAAAGAAGCAAGATGAATCCTGCTCTCCTGCCCAAACTGGTCAGATTTGTTAGCACATTTCCAGGGTTAACAAAGGAAAATGAACAACTTCTACAAGTTTTTCCTCAAATGAACTTGAGTAACAGGTTGAATAAAGAGAAATTATTTATTTCAAGTGTTTAAATGGGAAACACCTAAAGTCCTAGAGAACCACCTGTGCTGTTTTCTGAAACAGGCTACTTTTCACATCTATTTTTCCTCTCTCATCTATTTTTTCTCTGGAGAATGCCAAGATGATAGTTAATGAGAATTTAAATATGCTAGATGCAATCTTTTAATCTCAGAAACCCCCTGGACCATTATCTGTGACTATACAGCCATAAAAGGTCAGATATTAATGGTATTCAAGTGACTAAAGATGGAAAGAATTATTTCATTTCAAAAGCATACCTCCTCTTGACTTGTTTCAGAGGGCACTTGATAGGGACCTCTGCTCAACATCAATGTGCATAAATCTGTGGGTCCGGATGGGTTACATCCTTAGTGCTGAGAGGACTGGCAGGGGTGCTCAGCAGGCCACTGTCCAACATTTACCAGTAGTCCTGGCTGACTGAGGAGGTACCAGCATTGGGGTCAGCCAATAGAACACCCATATACAAGAAGGGATGAAAGGATGACTCAGGGAAATACAGGCCTGTCAGTTTGACTTCAGTACCAAGGAAGCTGATGGAGCAGATCATCCTGGGTTCCATTATGCAGCACATGCAGGACAACCAGGTGATGGTGCCATTCAGCATGGGTTTATGCAGGGCAGGTCCTGCTCTCCTTCCTTGACAGGGTGGCTTCTCCTTCTTCTCTTGAGGGCTTTCTTGGAGCATCCAAGGAGGACTCTGACAACCCTGATCTGTGTGTTCCTGACCCCAGTGCCAGAATCCATCTCCTGAGCATAGCTCCTGTCTGCTGGGGGCCCAGTCTGGGACTCTCCCAGTGCCTGCTCCACAGCATCAGTCATGGTACTTACCATCAGGAAGGCTGGGTTCCATACTGGTTTGTACATACTTGTATACATTCCATTTTATTACGATGGTTTCCAGTGTCACTGAAGCTGTTCCAGTTCCTAATGGTTCAGTCTCTCTCCCTCAGTCCTTTTCTTTGCCCCTCTGGGGAGGGAGGGGGGTTCACAGAGAGCGGCTGTCACAGGTCTAAGGGGCTGCCCTGACCCTAACCCCTGACAGATGTCAAACCAAAGAACACTACCTTGGGGCTGTGGAATGACTTTTAACCCTGCTCAGCTTCACCTTGTCATATGTTTGATAATAATAATTGAGGTCACCCTGGTCTGAAGGGATACTCTGCTGGCAGTCAGAGAAAGCAAGCAGTACTGGATACAGCCTCCTCCTGTATTCAACGTCTGGCAACACGCTGAACTACAAGGGCACTTTAGACAAGGTCTGATGAAAGCTAGGATTCTTTAGTGATGTTGAACAGGGCAAGAAGTTAAGGTGGGTGTAACACACACATACATTGTTCTGTGGTGAACCCATAATCTCTATTTGTCACTTTTTTTTTGGATAAATTAAAAAATACTACCATGTACAATCAGGAAAAAGGAAAAGCAAATACCTTATTTGCAATATCACTGAGAAGACCTGTTCTAGCTGCCAAACCTAAGCAATTATGAATGTGATATGCATGAGAAATCCTTTGATGTAAACTAGGGGTATGTCAGATTTGCAACATGGGAGAGAGTTGCACAGGCAAGTCCTACCAGGGAGACAGTGGTTTTGAAGAGGTTAGAGACACAGTAGGTGCCCAAATGGAGATGAAACTCCCCAGCCAATACAGCTGCCAATGCAGAAGATGATTCTTGTATTATTTAAAAAGATTATTCAGTCCAAAATTGTACTACATCTGAGTAGTACACCTGTGGCATTATTACAGGACTAATACATGAAGTTCTGATACCAGATTTGGAAGGACAGAAAGAGATCAGGCAGTGTAAAAATGAGACACAGATCAGGAAAGCAGGTCTTAAGATTCTTCAGCTATTTATCAAAGACTTAGATGTGCATTAAAGTAACGATAGAAATGAGATTCTTTATTCTAGATTAGAAAAATGTAGTAAAATAAAAAATGGCTGAAGCTAATGCCAGATTAAATTAGAAATAAAGCAAAAATAGTTAAAAGTTGAACAGCTTATAGAAGGCAAGTTAACTTTGATCACTCAGAGTCCTGAAAGCTAAAATAATATACTGTACATCAGCCTAAACTGATTCACTCCGTGTAGTTATGACTGGGTTAAGACCTAGAGGCTGTTGAGAAATTCAGACCACACAGCAACAGTGCTCCACACACCCTTAAATTCTTCTGATTAGGGGATCAAAACAGAGTGAAAGAGATGTAGCAAAGTAATTTTCCATTGGTGTTCAGAAATATCTATCAATCAGGTAATGGTTGGACTATTTTACAAACAGAAGGAATCCTTTTTGCATCATACTAAAGTATGGAAGTGGGATTTGGACGTTACATGACTCAATATGACTTTTTGGGGTGCAGAGCACGTGTTCTGTCTCTACCAAGAGCTTCTCTGAATCACTGTATTCATGGGCAGAATAAATGCTATGATTGCAACATGAAAGGAATGAAGAGTTGACAAAGTGAAACGCTTTGAGCTAAAGGAGTGAAAACTCTTACCTGCAAACATATTGCCAGGTTAACTCTACAGCCCAGCGACGTGCTGACAGCCCGTGGATGCAGACCAAGGTCTTTGAACAATTTTGAGAATGACTGAGTTAGAGCTATCCGAGGCCGCTCTTCAGCCACCACCACACATGTCCGTACCCGGGAGAGGTCCAGTCCCCTTGCCTAAAAACAAGTTAGAATGTAAAAAAGGCCACAAATGGGCAGAGCTGATGAAAATCTGTCAGCAGTACTGAAGTGCATTATGTAGGTATTGCAGTTCCAGAGGAACAGCAGAATAGAGGCTGAAGTGTCAGTATCATTTCCATTTTTCCTGGAGGTTGGATGACCAGGTGACAGTCTAACAGCTGTAGAACAAGCTGCTTGCTTGTCATCTCAGCAGTGGTATGTAGAGATGAGTATGCTAATTCTGAAAGGGAGGGGTGCTCTTTCCCAGTATTAATTCAGAGAGCCAGTGAATAATTGGAAATGAGAGAATGAGAGGTACTGCATAGTCTTGGAAAAACTGATTAGTAAATTATGGAGTGAGGATGGTAAGGTCTGGAGACATCATAAATATCAGCATCCCAAGATCTAATTTGTTTCAGTAGCACACTGGAGATTCTAAATGATAGTAACTGGCTACCTGGCTTTTAATTTTGAGGGAAAGATATAGAAGAGACACCTCCCCCATGCCCCGCACAATGAGGACAATTCAGTTAAAACAATACAGTACTTTAAAGTACATGATTAGTTAACTACAGGAGCCAAACCAAGACATTCATAAAACATAATACACAATATAATACTCCTTGGGCCTCTTGGATGTGTAAATGTGTTTTCCAACACTTGGCTATCAATAGAGACTGCTTCACAGATCAGAAAGCTTAGGGGAAAAAACCCTTCCCTTGATGTTGAAAAGCCTTGCAGTCTGAAAGAGAGTGGCTGCTGTTCACAGGGAGCCTTTGGCAAGGAGTGAGGCTGTTCTGTGGAAGCAGCTCCTGCCCTCTGGTATCTGTCTCTCCTCCTGGCAGACACTGAGCACAGCCAGGGGTGGCAGGGCAGGCTCTCCTCAAACTCAGGGGCTGGCAGGGCAGGCTCTCAAACACCAGGCTGCAGATGCCAAGCTGTCCAGAGGGGCAGAGGTACTCACCTTCAGCGACTCTGTTTGCGAACCGAGCCCCTTAGTACAAAGCTCCATGACCGAATAGGAACAAAAAGTGTCTCTCACTTTGTACTGACTCACGGCAAGAAGCCACAGAGCAGGATTGGTCTCCAGTTCTGAGGGAGGAATCAGAATAGACTGGTGTCCTGAATAAACGCTGCGAAGACACAAGAGTCATTAGAGTACGCTAAACGCCTGTGCCCGCAGCTGCTGACAAGCTATGGGAGTCTAGAGTACAGTTTACCACATCACTGCATGAACCAGGTTGTGTTTGACAGTGCTCTACAGGTCCAGTTTAACTCTAGTTTTTGCTACACCTTCAGAGTTTATCAGGAATCACAAGGAATGCAGGAAGAACATGCTCCTAAAATAATAATTTACTCAAAATACCCATGGACTTTGCTGTTAGAACTGTACCGAAGGGAGTAAAATAACTCTGTGATTAATGGTGCTATTAAACAGCATTATAATATCAACAAAAAATATGTGTTGATGGTAAATAATCGAGATTGAGTAATTACCATTTTAGGATAACCTTGATTAAAAGAGTACCTGATTGCTTAACATGGAAATAACCTCTGCTAAGGCAAGCAAGAGGTTTGCAATCATTTCCAAGGGAGTATATCTGGCCCCGATTTAACAGTCCTTGTGGCTTTAAATTTCTTCTGTGAAAGTTTTATGAACTTTTAAACCCCAAATACTCCATATTGCTTGTTTACTGGATACCCAATGAGCACAAATATTGAGAAAAGACACTTACCAGGGCCTCTGAAAGAAACAATTATGTCAGAGCTAATTTCTCTGGTACCCAAGATTCTCCCCAAGAGAAAAAAATATTCCCAATTTGATATCTTTATGTCCTGTGGGTCCTGTGTTGTTCATTCATCTCAGACAAGCAGATTTACCACCAATTTTACAGTCTTCTCACAGCTTAATGTGTGATTTGTAGATATTTTAAATAGTCCAAATAAATGGTCATGGCATAAAACCCCCAAGTTCTGAGAAAGGACCATAAAGCCCCAGAGATTTATTATGCACATGAAATAAATCCATTAGTGACTTGAAAACTTGAAATGCCAGTTTAGTAAAGCTGTTTCCAAATCCAAGTGCATGAGGCAAGACAGGAAATGGAACTCTATTTTCAGGAATATGAGTCTTTCTGTAACATTTGACATTGAGAAGAACCACAGAATGGTAGGGAACAGACCTCTGGAAATCACCTAGTCCAGCCACATCCCCCTCCCCACCAACACCGTTGCCCAGTAATAGATCCAGGCAGGTTCTGAAATCTCCAGAGGACTCCACAACCTCCCTGGGCAGCCTGTTCTGGGCTCGACCACCTCACAGTGAAGAAGTTTCTCCTCATGCTGAGGTGGAACTGCCTGTGTTACAGTTTGTGGCGTTTGTCCCTCATCCTGTCACTGGGCACCACTGAAAAGACACTGGCCTCATCTTCTTGACACCCATCCTTTAGGTCTTCATAAACATTGGTAAGGTCCTCTCTCAGTCTTCTTCTCTAGGCTAAAGAGATGCAGGGCTCTCAGCCTTTTCTCCTGAGATGGTCCAGTCCCCTAACAATCTCTGTAGCCTCCACTAGACTCTTACCAGTAGCTCCCTGTCTCTCTTGAACTGGGGAGTCCCAAACTGGACACAGTACTCCAGATGTGGCCTCACTAGGGCAGAGGGAGAGGAGAACCTCCCTTGACCTGCTCTGCTGATCACTCTTCTGAGAGCACCTGAGGAGAATATTGTCCTTTTTTGGCTACAAGAGCAAATTGCTGGCTCACAGTTTACTAGCTGTCCACCAACAGAACATCTGTCCTGCATCAGAACGTCGAGGTCTAACCTGTGCTGGTGCAGGGGGTTATTCTTCCCTGGGTGCAGGACTCTACACTTGCCCTCGCTGAACTTCATTAAGTTCCCCTCTGCCCCATTCTCCAGCCTGTTCCTGTCTCCAGACAATACACACCTTTGCAAATCTTGAGGATGGGCTGCTCACACAGCTTCCTTCCTTGGGGAGCACGTGCCCCACTCCTCCCAAACCCAGATGAGACTGCTTTCAAAAGCTGTGCAATTTAGAACGAGATCTGTGTGACATGGATGTCTTTACTCGGTATGATAAAGGCATCAAAGGTGTACCAGTCCACCACAACAGCTGGATAACGATCCAAGTAGCTAAGTCCCTGGTGGAGTATGAGACACAGAACGCCATGGACTATGTATGAACTATAGTCAAATAATTCCATTTATCATACGGTAAAAATCTTATCTTTGACTGCTTGTCCACATTTATGCCACTCTGCAGGATTCATGAGCAGTGACCTGCCAGGGCACAGGGTGCTGCAGGACGTGGCTGAGGGAACCACTGTGGCACTGGAGGCTCAAGCACAGCGTTCTGCTGTGATGGACCAAAGTGACTTCACCTCCGGCATGTGCTTCATCAGCATGTGAAGAGATGCTGGCAAATTACCTGAGACTGAAAGAAGCATGCCGTATGCCCAAGTGACAGAACAAACCCACCTAGGGACCCGTAACAGTTCTTACTCTAAACATTACTTCACTTTTTCTTTCTCAGACAGTTCCACTAAGTTTCTCAGAGATGACCAGAAGGTATTAGGGTTTTTTTTTAATTTAAACTCAGGGCCCCAGAAACAACCCAGGTGTGTGAGCTGCCTGGTAAATTCAGAATTCTTACAAACAGGAATCTGCAACCACTTGAGTAAGAACCCAAGAAGGGTTCCAATCTGTACAAATACAGTATAAAGAGATGCAGCATCAAACCCTTCCCTGCCCCTGAGCTCCTCTACTTGATGCAACCAATACCAGGAGAAAAAAAATAAAAAATCTGCCCAATAATAAACAAGCTATCAGGGGGTCAGTTGTGGGAGGATTATTACTCAGAACCATACTAAGATCCCTTAACTGCCACTTACTCAATACGGCAGAACACCCTAGAATAAAATAACATCAGAAAAACAAAATCTATCCCTGCATTGAAAAGTGCCCACACAAACTACACAGTAATAAAGGAGGAAGAAGTTGCATTGCTTTCAGCAGAACAGAAAATTGATTCTTAGTACATTTTATCAAGAAATAATAAAAAGCAGTGGGATTTGGGAATACAAATCTACACCATGGACAAACCTTTCCCCCTCAGGAACACTAATCGGGGTGGTGAATGGCCTCCCTCTCTTGATCAACTTACAGCCAAGTAAGAAAGATACTTGTATTTGAGATTAACCTCTGACCAACAGTCATGCAGCCTTCTCATCTTAGTCCTGAGAAGCTGCATGTCACCAGTGTTCTGGTGGAGAGAAGATGAGCAAAGAAAGATACTCCTTTGTACAGCTGGTTAAAACATTTCTGCCACACTGGTGGTTTTGAAACACTGTGATATGTCTGAGGGTGTTTGCTAGTATGGACACCAACAACCAAGCAGAGGACCACATGCTTGAACAGACTGCAGTTGTGGAAGGCTGCTTGGGAGACACTAGATACAGCCAGATATGGTCCCAAGCCTATGCCAAGTTGTGCCAGTGCTGCCTCCGTGTGATCCTAGGTATGGCTGAGGTTCTATGATTCTAAGTAGGAGGTTTCATTATAGTTCCAGCAACTTCAGGAGGGCAATAAATGCTGACAAACAGCAACTGCAATTTGCACTTGCCTTCTGGCAGGCTGTGACTCACCATGGCCCTCAGATACCAGCTTCTACCCACTCAAGTGCAGGAGGCAGGTAGGTACTGCTAAATCTTGAAGTATACACATTTAGTTTCTATATTTCTACAGATGGTATCTGGCATCTAGCAATGAGGGATAGGTATGGAATTGGGTAGCTGGTAGAACCCACAATAATGGAGTTGCCATGCCCACAATTCAAAGTCTGTGTAAAGAGTCTGTATGTTGAGGGAACCTGACTGGGACTAAGCAAAAGCCTTCAGAGTCATCTGAATCAGAGCCTGTAGGAAGGACAGCTTGGGCCATAGGAGTGCTTGGGCAGGTCTGA
Source organism: Ceyx cyanopectus (assembly GCA_013401355.1). Taxonomy (NCBI): domain Eukaryota; kingdom Metazoa; phylum Chordata; class Aves; order Coraciiformes; family Alcedinidae; genus Ceyx; species Ceyx cyanopectus. The sequence goes on along the minus strand of VYZU01040926.1, from coordinate 57,167 downwards.
CCCAGGCTTCACAGGGCTTGGGCCGAAAGTAGATCTGTCCTCCTGGTGATCCACTACATGAAAAAAGAGGGACTTTTGGAGAACAAGTAATGAACATCACACTACCAGGAAACCTTGAAGGCTCTTGTGGCAGAAGCTACCCAGCAGCACCACTGGGGAATTCAGCTTGTGGCCATGACCAGAGACAGCAGGAGCAGGACTGGAAAAAGCCACTTCACTGCCCTGACCGAGAGAGCCTGCCCTAGACCATTCTATAGCCTTCTGCAATTTATTATGTGACTACCATGGACCAGAAAACTCAGTTTCTCTGGTCCAGCCTGAGCCTTACTGACTTGCACTATTAGAATCTCAGCTTCTGAGAATATATATTTTTTAAAAACTATGAATATACTTCATTTTACTTTCACCAAGGACAAATCTATCTTCCAGTAGTAAAAGTAGAACTGCAAGGTGGGTTGGCTTAGCTGGGTTAAAATGAAGGGAAAATTCTTATTCGATTGCATCATGCAGCAACTGTCAATCAAATAAAGCCTCACTAATGATCCTTACAACGCCCTCTTCTGCCCTGCAGTGAGCAGCATTAAGATAGGGAAACCTTAATTTCAGGAAGCATTTTTGAACAGTGGGATTTAGTACGGAATTTTTGTTTACATTGGAGGACAGCATTTTTATTTTTTTCTTTTAAAGAATGCAATCACAGAATCACAGATATTAGGGGCTGGAAGGGACCTAGAAGATCATCTAGTCCAACCCCCCTGCCTGAGCAGGATCACCTAGACCAAGTCACCCAGGAACAGATCCAGGCAGGTCTTAAGTGTCTCCAGAGCAGGAGACTCCACAACCCCCCTGGGCAGCCTGTTCCAGAGCTCTGGCACCCTCAC
>VYZU01040926.1:0-48279 GCA_013401355.1 Ceyx cyanopectus | reverse complement strand
GGTGTCAGCAGCAAACTTGCTGAGGGTGCTCTCTACCCCCTCATCCAGGTCATTGATGAAAATATTGAATAATACTGGACCCAGTACTGACCCTTGGGGGACTCCACTAGTCACAGGCCTCCAGCCAGACTCTGCTCCACTGACCACAACTCTCTGAGATCTGTTCTTCAACCACTTCCCAATCCACCTTATTACGCCGTAACTAAACCCACTTAATTTTGAGAATCTGTGCAAATATTACTAAAAGTATTTTAATTCTTTAAGGAACATGAAACATTTCACACTGAATTCCCCATGTTCATCCTAAGGAAATCAGTGTACAGTGCATTTTACCACTGAGCAGAAAAGATCAGCCTCTGTTGACAGTAATCTCCTGGAGGTCAACTTCAGAGGTCAACTTTATATAGCACATGAGGAAATTAGGAGCATACAAGCACTGACTCAAGCTGTACTTACCTCCTCTAACCATACGATTTCCCTGTATGGACAATCTAAATATTTCAAGCTAGAAGTGAAGACAAACAAACATCCCTCAATCCAATTTTGTCACTGTTACGGCAAGGCAAGTGAATTCTAACATAGCTAATCTTTATCTATGAAAATCCTTATCTGGGATATAGTGAAGCCATAAACCAAAAGGAATTTCAAGTTGGTGATGACTAGTCTTCTTAGGAATTGCATTATCTGGCATATCAGGAGGTTCATTAAAATACAGAATGACAATGCCTGGAGAATAGCAAATGGGAGGTAAACAACATAAGGAAAAAGAAAGAAGACATCTGAGCTACAGGTTAGCAACTGCCCAAGATGGAGCTCAATAATGCTCAGTTATATTCTACTACTACCAGTTCACTACCAAAATACAGTTATGCAGGCCAAATTTTCCTCAGAAGTCATTCTGACTGATTTCAAATGATGCTGTGTAGACATGTGGGAGCAGACTTTGGCCCTATCACACCAGGAAATTTTGATAAAATATCAAAAGAAAGCACTGGATGAAGTCTAAGTAATGCTTCTCCAATGAAACAAAACACTGACCAACATCTGCGTAAGAGAATTTGTAAATTACTTCAAATGGCAAACCGATCAATTACATGTACAGAGCTGAACACAAGTCACCATCAGGTCAAGATAAGCACTTTAAATATAATCCTTGAAAGGAACTGCACACCTGTGGCCAGAGGTGACAGTGGAAGTCAGAAGGTTGTGTCTGTTAAGCAGTGTTGACTTGGCAACACAATGAAATCTTTGGAGGGACTAAACTCTTCAGCCTACAGCACCATTCACTTCAATTACCCTTCCTAGAGATCATCAAACCCATCACCAGTGCATCTGCTGTGCACTTCCAGGAGTCTGCTCACCTCCACAATCATCTTCACTGTGGGCAGGGTGGTGGCAATGTTCTGGGGGTGTGGAGGGCGGACGGTTATTGGCACACAGCCTGCATACAGGCATCCGTAAAATGCAGCTATCAGGTCTATTCCTGCATGAAGAAAAAAAAATCCTCCCCTGAAAATCCAACCATTTAATCACAGACCCCTATTGCAGCATAAGCAGCGCGTGGAACTCAACTCCGAAGGTTAAATGAGCAACCAAGCCCTTTAATGGAATTATTTCTTCAGCCCCCTGTTAGTATTTGTTCAGCTTCACTGATTCATTTCCATTGTACTGTTCTTCTGAGCAAGAAAAGCCAAAGGCAATCACAAAGCTGCAGCCAGGTATCACCATTTAGGTGGACTCCACTTTCCTGATCAGGAAGTAACCTGTTATAAAGGCTGAATTCTACAGATTAATTATCTTAAAGCACAGGTTAATCAATCTGAGCCCAAAGAAATGCTACCCATGAGCACAGATGAAGATAAATTATTCTACATATGTTTGACTAAGCTCAAAAAATATACCTAAGACAAATATTTTGTATTTTTCCAGTTAACATGTTTATGGCATGGTTAACACCACCAGAGCAGCACTGCTTTAAAGGACCCCCATAAGCCTGCAGGTCTCCCAAGGTACCAAACATGGCAGCTCTTTACCTGGTGGGTAAACTAAAGCCACATGGTCTCCATCCTGTAAGTGTCCCCTTTCCATCAACATGACAGCTATCTTCTCAGCTCGTTTATGTAGCTGGACACACGTTAACGAGTTGGCTATTGTTCCCTGCACAGGAAGAAGAAGAAATGTCACAGAACATAATGCCATGTGCTGAAACTCTATTTTCCTCTCCACCTTAGACGTTACTGGGTGAGGTGCAGCAATCAAGTCAAACAGAGAACCTTCAGCCTCATGCCTAACTGCAGCTGGAAGGAAAAAAGTGTGTTTGTAAAGCAGAGGAACATTCTCTTTTCCTTTCTCTGTACCTTCTGCCCTCAACAGTGATTTCACTCTAACCAAGGGAGTACAGGAGTATGCTAAGATCCAGCCCATGGAACCTGCACTTCCCTTGCTACACAGGCAGCATCCCTCTACAGCCAGGAACGTGCTTTTATGGTCTCTGCAGTCATCTGGAGATCTGTGGAGAGCAATCCTGAAAACTGCCCATCATTGTCTGCATGCTGGAGTGAAGCCAAACAGCACAGCAGAAATACTTTAAAAGACACAGGAGACAATAATACTTTGAGATGGGGAAAAGAATTAGTCTGGAACAAAAGCTAAGCACATGCAGATAAATGAAATAGAAGAAAGACATTTGTTAAATTTGAGTAACTCTGGTCATCATGAAAATAAAATATGCTAAGGAGTTTGGTGTTTTAAAGCACTTCAAATACTACTAACGCAAAATTATCAGACACGGTGTTTCAAGTTGAGGGTTATGGTCCCTGCAATCCCTACACATGTGGGTATCTACACACATTCAGAGAAAGGTACTCATCTGTGCCATTAAATCCGCTACCACAGATAACAGCTCAGAGGAGAAGCCTAATAATGAACATGCACAGACTGTGCCTAGAGCTGGTCTGGCCAGGGCTGGGCTGAGATAAAGGGACAGGGCAGAACAGGGGGCTGCACCTCTGCTTCTGCACCTGCTCTGTAGACGATTTCAGTCTCCAGCACTGCTATGATACACCTGGCCTCTATGACAACCTCTAATTTCACTTAAAATCTGAAAAAAATGGGGGGAAAAAGCATAAGAATATATCTAGTGAGAGACTTAAAAAGAACAATGTATCAAAAGTGCAATAAAAAATATTGTGTCACTATCCTTATTAAGAGAGAAAGCAAGGTGGTCTACTGCTTTAAAGAAATATTCTTAAACTCTATTTTAACAAGGCAAAGAATAATAAGCATCTGGCCCGACTGATGGTTGCTCTCCGCCATCATCACCCCACAAACCACCTCAGTATTTATTGACCACAAGCTCCAGAGAGGAGAGAGCAGACTGACAAAGGTCTAGCACTGGAAGCAGTGCCCTGTTACCAGATGTCATCTGACATTTACCAACATTACCAGAATCTGCCAGCAGAGAGGACAACCTCACTGACAATAAAAAGGACAAAGTCAGGGCTTATCATTCCTCTTCACCACCCTCAGCAGTCACACCTGCTGACGTGCACTCTGGGCAGCTTAACCAGTCTCTGGGTGTTGCAGAGACCACTTCACTGAGCAAGCTTCCTCTCAAGACACAGGCAACTCTCTGGATGCTGGACTAGAGATGACTTCCATCTGTCCAGCCCTAAACACGGCCAAAGTGACCTGGGGTCAGTGTCCATCTGCCAGCTCTCCACTCCTTCCTTCAGCAAACTGCCTGTTGCACAGTTATGGGAAGGACCCTTTACGTACCCGCATAAAACAGAAGCACAGAATGGGAATTACTGCAAATCATGTAAACTTGTGCAAAACTTGTTTATGTTTCAGACTTCAGGCTGCATGTGAACCAGCAGGAAAAGTGTTGGTAAGAAGTGCAGCAAAGGAGAACCCTGCTGTTGGACAGGAACCACTGGCAAGTGTCAGGGGACTATTCTCTTCGGGTCTTCCACAGGAGGTGTCCCATAGTGTGAAGGTGTTGCAATCCTTCATGACACACACACAAAACAATGCACTGCACTCATTTTGAATATTCCAAATTCTCAAAAAGCCTGGGTTACAGGAAAGCACTAATCTCAGTGGATTTCTATTAGTCATCTGCTGCAAGATGCCTGGATGTTTTAGAACAAAGTGTACAGACAACATGCATGGAAGACAAAAAGGAAGAACTTAAACCAGAACTAAAATTCAAGATGCATAATAAAACTTGCCTAGGCTAAACCCCGCCAAACCTGTCACTCCTTTCCATGAAAACATTAAATCTCTCCACAAAGCATTACATCTCAAACAAATTTCATCTGATAAGATACTCCCCACTGAGAGTGGTAGAGAAACCCAATTTCAAAATTCAACTATTTTTCACTTCTATGGTATAATAAATTATTTGCTAATCTTTGTTCTGCACATTGTGTCCTTCCCTCCCACTGTTTGAATCCTTTTGCCAGCATGGGAAGTCTGGCTTTGTTTAAAGCTCAAAAGCAACAGCCCGTTTGGAGGAGATGGGACAGCACAAAGCACCGTCTCCTCCTCACAGCATCTTTGCTCCTAACTTACAGGACAGAACAATGCACTATTTTAAAGGTTTAATAATGAATCTATAAACAGCACTGCCTCTCAAGTTTTCTACTTTGTCACAGACAACTCCATCACCACATCACTACTATCTGTCAGTTCCACACATGTGCAAAATATTAGCTATTAATCTGAATTTTAAGAGGTCGTTTATGACTTACTGGTAGCATCAGACTGAACTTTGGTACCAGCACTGTGATAGGGGCTGGGGAAGCACACCCTGTAAATACAGCAAGAGGCCATTCCACAGAGGTTCATGGATTACTGGAGGTTTAACAACCCATCCAAGCTGCATAGGGACCACATGTGCTGAGACAACCCCACTACTCCGAGTGGCCTGGAGGGATATCATTAGTCCAGCCCCTCCTGAGCTCTTCCTCCTGGAGACCCTCACACACTGTGCATGCTTCCCAGTTCTGACAGATATGCCTAGATGTGCTGTGGTGGGATGGTTTATTGGGAATGGTAATTGTGGTCTACAATCACCTAGGAGGTCTGGAGTTGTTCACTTTTGGTGACGCTGAGTTCTGCACCATGTGACACGCAGGGATGCACTTCTGATAAGCACTGAAATGCTGCAACAGGCTGACACCTCATGTAAGTTGTGCAGAGATTGATTAGTGCCCCTCTGCAGACCTGGCTGGATTCTGGACATACCTCTCCTTTTCCTCACTTTCTTTCCCCAGTCTCACACCTCCCCGATAGTCTCAAAAGCATCACTGTTGTACTTAAGGAAAATGCTGATTTTGTTCAGTTTGTGCTTTCCAATCTGGCAATCAGAATGGTGAGCAGTATGAAATAGTACTCTTTGGTATATCTATATCAGCATGGATGTCAGCCTGCCCACAACATACATGTGGTGGTAAAAGAAGTGAGATCTGTGTAAGGGACACTGATACAAAAAGCAAGCTATATTTTTCCAACTGTCAGTGATTATCCTCTTTTCCTTCCTGCCTCAGTGAACACTGAATACAGAGCTGAGTATCAATGGGAAAAGCAACAGAAAGGTGGTGTTCAGCAGGTGCAGCTGGAATACCAGTGTGCCCTTCTGCACACAGCCTGCTCAGTAGCCTGAGCTGCTTACCCTGCAGTTGAGTAGCGTGTACAGCACGTGGTCAGGGGTGGTCTGAGCCCTCCACTGCAACACTTCTGAGAGGAAAAGGAACTAGAATAAAGCAGAGTCATAGTCATAAGACTAAGTAACTTTTTGCCTTTAGAAACCAGATACCTATTTTTGCTAGTTTAGCTATGTCTGTCTTATTTATATGCCACATTTTACATCAATACCCAGAGGCACTAAACATGAATTAATTCTCTTGTCACTGTCCATATTTATAGCAAGGTGCTTTTGCATGGTAGCAGCAGCCTCTCTGGAAGTGAAGTCACTGATGGGATTATGATATATTAGCACATATATTTTCAAGGCAATAAAACATTTCTTACTGATCTCTCTGAATTTAAGAACAATTTTAATTCTGCATCTTCCTCTGCTTTTTTTTTCTATATAGATATTTATACAGCTTAGAACTTACTAATTGAATTACACAAGCTGAATTTCAACTTAACTTTACAGGCTCACAATAATATCAAAGTCAGGACCATATATGCAAACAAATTTCCTTGGACTCCACTTGAACTAGTAAAAGATGTAATAGAGGGTGATTTCTGGTAGAAGTCCCCTTAACACTTCCCATAATGTTTGTTCTGTTGTCCCATGTGAAAAAAAAAAAATCCATACAAGTAAAATGCCATTATCCCCCCCAACCACGCCTACTTTCTATTTACCTGTAAAGGCAGTTCTGAAATATTTTAGTGTGAATTAAAAAAGGGCATCAACAAATCCTGCAATAACATTAATACTACGGTCTATGTACTGCTGAGTGTCCTGATGCTAACCAGATCAATATAAGCTTTACCAGAGAAGTTTGGCTTACCTTTCTGGCTTGGTCATTATCTTCTATTTGCCCCAAATCTCTACCACTGGCCTGTGCAATTCTTTTTCCAGAGACCAAGTTCCCCACCATCACAGAGGCAGGGCCAATTTCTAGAACAAAGCAGAAATGTGCTAAATGCAATAAATATCCTTTGCTAGTGGGTCAAACATCTTTTCATTTCTTTCTCATTTGATGACATTTTCCTCACTGCTTTCCAGTGAAAGTACTTCTAGCTTCTGCCAAACCCCATAATGTCCTTAACACACCTGGAAGAGGACCAGCTGGTGGAGCCAGTTCTCACCTGCATTAAGTTTCTTGCTTTTGCTGCACACAGCACCATGAACAGTCATGGGGCCCTTGCCTTCACCTCACCTGGTTGTTTCTGCCTCGGTTTAGGCAGGTTAGTTACACATGTGTGGGGACACATCAGCACGTTACAAGGATGCAGAGATCCCTCCAAGAAGAGCTGTTTGGTTTCTGACAGGTGTATTCCTCCCAGCGGTGTTTTGGGAAGGGTGTTTGCTGGTACAAGTGCTAAGCAGTAGACTCCCACTTGATGAATACTGTCAATAGCCTAAAAAAAGCAGGAAGTCGATTTTAATGAAAGGCTGATTTTTTTTTTTGTCATTCTAATAAGCACATGTTGTTCTGAATTACTGCATTAAACAACCCTAATAATTAACTGGCGATGGAAAACACTTCAGCAGTGTCAGTGATAAGAAGGTTCTTTTCAGTGGGAACAGGTGGACGGAAATGTGACACATGTTATTACACTAATTCTGGAAGATAAAAGAGCAAACAAAAACCCTGGTGATAAATACACAGGAATCTATTAAGAAATGCTACCTAGGCATCTCTCTTAGGCACATGTTAGTAGAACATATCCTGGAGATTTATTATGAAGCTGTGTTGGCAACCCATGTGAAACTCCTTTTAACTTGTATCCATCTCAGAATTAAAGTTCAAAGGATTCCTATCAACTTAACATCTGGTCCATCTTGCAGAGCAAAGAGAAATTTCAAAGGTTGCATGTGTATCACCATACACTAATGCTGCATGCAGCTTAGGCATTTTAAATTGCTCTGCAAGATAACAACTGTTTCACCCCCTGATTGCTGTGTGAGAGATTGCCATGCAAGAATGGAAAATGACAGCAATATAAGGGAAAACTAGAAAACTATCTGCTTGAAAAAAATATCTTGAATGAAAACATGAAAAATAAGCATCTTTGAATCTTTTAATAGCTATGTTAATCATCTGACAAGTGGAGTAAATGGCACCACTTTCATGAAACCTGTAACACACAGTATATGTAATTTATTAAGGTAAACATGAATATTTATGCATTTAGATTGGAATTCCATATACATTTTAAGTATTTATTTTCTTTACAGTGGTTAAAATATGCAGTGAATTAGAAAAACAACTTCAGACATACACCCAGAGTGAGAAACAAATTACAGAGAGCATCTCTAATGAGTGGTTAAATGTGCAAAAATGTAATTTACTTAACTTGAATTTAAATTTTTCACTGTGAAAAAAAAGTGAATGCATAGGTCTGTTGCCTTGAAGATACAATCATTTATAGTTAAGTACTTAAGTGCAGACCAATAAATTACTGATTATTTCTACATTCTAAGTAATGCTTTGCTTCTGGCTTCTGTTTGCTGCATTTTTTATAGATTTGATTGCAAAATCTCGTAAGAAAGAATAATAAAGCAGTTACTCATTTGACAGATGTTGCTGTTTTAGTAGTGGCAGATCTCAGGGCAGTGTTAGAAGACCTCACTGCTGGTCTACAGACACCTCACCTGAAGGCTCAGCAATAATGTTAGATACATGACAGCCAACACACCATGTCTCTTGTTTCTTGCAGAGACCATCACAACCTCCTAATCATAATGTCATCTGCAGGTTCTGAAAAGCTGTGATAAACCATGGGATCCTCACCTGACATCAGCTTAAAGAAAACTGCTACAGGGCAAGTAAGCAGGCAGTGTAGGGCAGGGCTGGCACAGGGCAGCACTCACAGGCTGTGAGGAGAGTCTCAAAATCATCAGCAGGAGTGAGTTTACCATGTATGTCACTGAGAGTCACCATGCAAGTGTAATGCCTTTATGTTGCTTCATCCCTAGCAGATGATTTGACACAGCTGGTTACCACTTCCTGACATCTGTCATTAGAACTCTGGCTGGAAAGGAGGCACAAAGCATCCCACATGTTCTTGTCTTCTCTTCTCCACCTCTGCTCTCAGCTGAAGGGGAACCAGAAACTTCTTGTCCACATAGTGGTGCCTGCCAGCACTGCAGCCTTCACACGTGGGTGCTGAAAGCAGCCACACAGCTGTGCACTGTAACACACAGCCCACCCTTCCCAGACACTGCTATCACTTGAATGTACTCAGGATAACAGGGCTGGTTCTGGCAGGGAGACTTCACCTCCATAGTATTCCCCCCTGAATTCTGCTGGCTGTGATGGTGTAAGATGTGACTTTTGTAGAAGTGACACAAATACTCAGCTGACAAAACAGAAGTGTAAGTCCAGAGCCTCAACCTTTTCGTTAGGAGCTTGCTACTTGATAAACATTATTAGTGCAGGAACAATCCAAAAGCCTTTCCTTCTACAATAGATGCTCTAGGTGCTACTGGGTGCTTCTAAGGCTTTCTGTGTGATGGACAAGCTAGAGGTTCTAGCATTTCTTGGTAACAATTTAGATCTACTGTGAATATGAGATGCCTCCAGCTGTATGAAATGTAGCTATCTTTACATTTATCAAGAGAGCAGCTAAATCTGTCTTGAGATGGATGAAAGCTTATTTGTTCAGTTTCTGCAAGGATACAGTAGATAGATTCTGTTTCTTACTGGGTACAAAGCAATAATGAATAAAAACATCATCTCTGAATTGTGTGGGATCTTTTTCTTTGACTCCTCGGTACAGCAGAAAAGATGCTTGCAACATATTTACCTGAGAAGTGCCCTTGAGGAAGGAATGAAAGGAAGGTAGGAGAGGGAAGTGGAAGTAACAGGTAACCAGCTATAGACATAGCTGAGACCACTTCATAAGGTAGCAACAGACAGAGATAATTTGACTACATCTCCACTAAACCTACTGCTTTTGAGTGAGAATGGTCTTCACCATGAAGATGGAGGAGATGGAAGATGACTTCTTTCTAAAGAATCTCTTTTCTGTGTGCATGGGTATTGGAATTGAAAAAAACTTTTGAGTATAGTAATGGTATTGCCTTAACTTGGACTGCAATATGGAAGGAGAAAATCAGAGGTTTTTAGTATTCAGTTTCTCTGTCTTCTGGTCAAACTGTTGAACATCACCAAGGTTGGTTTCATCACAGTGGTATGATACACCAGACAGCTGGAATGGGATTCTTTGCAGTATGTGTCCTCCATGCAGATAACCCCACTCTAGACACCTAGATCTGAGCTAAGCAATCACTTCATTTCAGTGGACAGAAATAGGCATTTTTATTCTGTGTCTCGTCCAGTTTATTTTAGCTATCAACACAGTGCACTGGAAGCACATCATTATCTCCCACTGATGAAAAAAAAATATCTGGAGATTTAGCTCAGATATGTGTATCTACTTTTGATGAGGTCTGCTCCACATCAGTGCTATTAACTGTTTAGTAAAAGGCTTTGGTAGATTTTGATAGTAAGACTATATAATATATTCACTCATTGTCCTCTTCATGTAACAAATGACTACATCCTTATAAACCATGTGTTACTCTCTCCTTGCTATTACTGCAGTCCATCCCTGTTTTCATTTTGATTAGGAGAAGGATCACTCTCTGGATATCTGCCACCCAGACAGAAACTGTCACTCAGAAGAATCTGATTTTGTGCTCATTAAGTTCAAGTGCAACTGAAGGTGGACTTATAATTACTCAAAGACAAATGCCAGTTACCTTTGGGGCCTGAAAGATCAATAAAAAGAATATGAAGCAGGAAAAAATGGCTCCCAAGTGTAGATAAAGAGCATTACCTGGAGAACCCTACTCATCCACTGGAAACTGTCCTCCTCTGTGGAATCTGGCCTTTGCTCAGCAACAATAACTATCCTCTCATCGTGCAGCACACTCACTGAAAACACTGCTATTCTATAGAAGAGAAGGAAAGAAGAGATTTAGTGCCAGGACAGATGGAAAAACCTGTCCTCTAAGTTAATCTTCCATGGATATGATTTTGTCCTTTATTACTGAAGACAAGGTGTGCATCAATTAGTATTTTATTTATGGGGGAAAAGCAACAAGTACAGCTTGGGGTAGCTTCTGGAGGAGAAATAGGGGGCTTTGTTCTAGAATCACATAAATACAGGCATAATGTCACAACAGTGTTGGAGAAGTCAAACTTCTTGGAATAATAACAGCACTGAACTTGGGTCACACCAAGGTGGCTGTTCAGCTGGTATTTAACAGCCAGCATAAACTCTTTAGAAGTTTAGAAGCCCCATCTTAGAAGAAAGTAGTTGCAACACCATTTTGTCAGAGATCTGCCATGTGCTCAAGTGTGAGTGCATGTCACTGCATTAGGCTGCTCAGAATCCTGCTCAGTTTCAGCATGCTAAGAAGGTCACACAAGAACAGCTGTCATGTCCAAGAATTTCACTGTTGGGCATAGTGGAAATTGTTCAACTCAGACAGAAAGGACCCTGTTGAGTCAACGCTTTCAGAATTACCCAGCTGCTCAACTGGAACTTTAAAAAACCACAGTTTTGGACCTTGGTATCTGAAGTCTGCCTCAACACCATCTTAGGCTGCCCTTTGCTGTCTCCTGGTTCAAGCAGGATGAACAGCAATGGGGTGGAAACAGCAGAGATTAGGCAATGCCTTCTGCAGGCATTCTGGGTCACTGAACAAAGATCCCACATCACGCAAGAGAAGAAAGGACCAAACCTTCCCCTGTAGACAAATTTCATGGGTTCCACGGCCAGAGCTGTTGCTACAATGTCATCAGCATTATGTCTTCTTCCACTGACAACCATCAGGCCATCCATCTTGCCAATAACAAAGACAAGCCCACCTGGTCCTATAAAGCCCAGCAGTCCAGTCCTTATGAAAGGATATTCAGTGATGGGGCCACCAGAACTGGTCATAGGAAACACCTGTAAGACAGAAACACGGGTCTTCAATTCTACACACAAAGATCACAGTGCAAAGTATTTCAGGCATGCTCCCTGCTGGCCCTTGGGGAATGCAGTAAAGAGGCTGCTGGTGATGCCCTTTACTCTTCACTGACCATAAAGGGAGTGTCAGGAAACTCCCAGACTAATGTATGCAATTTTCAGTGCTTGAGTTCCAGGCAGTTCAGTCCCACTCTCCCTACCGTACACATTTTCCCTAACCACAGCTCTGTAAATTAGTTATGACCTTAAAAATTATATCAATCAACATAAACAGTAATGAACAATAACAAAAAAAGCTGTGCAGAGTGCAGGTAACCCAAGGTGCTATGTATAGGCTACTGAGAGACCGAATTGTAAACATTATAGTAGAGGTTCTTCTCAGCACCTCGAGCTCATTCCCAGCACAGTATGTAAAAATAGGCAGGCTAGAAGTGGAGTTATTTTAAGGTACTGTACATTAATGACTCTTGCAGCTGACCACATTTTTATCTGAGGTCAATTAAGTCTGCACAATACCAGTGCTAATGCCTTCTGTAGCATGCCTGGAAGTGAAAACACAGCCCTGTGCAGAGCCTCTCTATGTTTGAACACCAGATGCACATGTGACTTCCATAGGACAGATTTCTGCCACTTTTTCTACCCTGAATAGCACAGGGTTATCTTTCTGGCCCATGAGCTACTTTGGGTTGCATTCTGACACAGCTACACTTTACTGACATCACTTCTTTAAACTCAAATAGTCTAAAAGTAAGTTATTTAAGACAAAGGCAAGTGGAAGTCCACATGGCTATATACTGTCCTTCAAGGTTCATCTGAAAAGGAAAGGTCTATTTCTGCTGCCAGATGCCCGTGGGTGACTCTTGTTGAACAGATTTAATGCTTATACATCCTTAGCCATAATTCATTTCAGGAACACAAAACTGCCTGACTCTAATATCAGCTACATGAATTACATAGCACATCAGGAAAAAGAGGCCCCCTTGGAGAGGCTTCCTAAGAACATGCTTATCTTGAAAATGAGTGGTCCTGCTCCTTTGATGGCAATTTGTCTGCTTCCATTAGGAATAAGTCTAAACAATATAAATATGCTGCTATACTGCAGACCCAAATATGAGTAATTTTACAATTACAGTAAGTACTACAAAATGAACAGAATTACCTTTCTACCCTGAAATATGTAAAATCTGGGATTATAATTTAGCCTGGGTATTGCCAATGGTTCCTGTAGCACAGTAATCAGCTATTGACAAATTTCTGATCACAACAGCATAGTGAGATTCCTGGGTTCTGTAGCAGGATGGAGAATTGTATCCACTAGTCTCCGTTCATTATTTATTTCATAGTGTTTACAACATTCAGATCTCCATTCTTCAGGAGATATTAATCATGTTTTGCCTATTAAAAATGCCAGCATCACAGCATTTAAGGGAAATGTAAAATAATTTTTCTTCATTTTTTCTCAAATTTCAAAAGAGAGATCAACCAGAACTTAATAAACATCTCAGCTCTTTTTTGCTGTTGGTTTTTTTTTTTAGCATTTCTCTGATTTGTTCAGCAGAAGTTAATGATAACAAGTGAGCAGGTACAACAGAGCTATCAATACAGCTGTCTGCACTGCAACTGAAACCTACTGAAAAACAGATTTCACAAAGCTAAAAGGCTTTCACCCAAGGCAACTGCAGGCAAACAAAAGCAGGTAAGAAGTAATCAGGAAAAGGATTCTTTGCTATTTCACCATCTCTTGAAGTCTATGTCTGCCAGGATTCTGTAAAATGCAAGCCTTAATACTGGCTGTGTTCTGGAAATGCTGGAAAATGGTTTTGAAAAAGCCCAGAGGCTTTCCTACTGTTTGCAACCATCAACACACCCTGCATGTAGCTAGCTCATAAAGTAGTGCAGTACTACCTCTTGAACTTGTATTTCTTCTGTTTGTTTCAGCCCCTGGTATCTTCTTTCAAAATTAAAGTAAAAGCTCTTCAGAGCCAAAACTAAATCCACATAAAGATCTACTATTCCAGTGAAAGAAACAGGCTTCAGTGCAGATTATCTGGCTAGAGTACAGATCCCAAGTCACAGGCATTGATTATTACTGCTATTCTGGTATTATTACTATCAGCATTTTATGTCAAGTATTATCTCAGAATAGAAAAAAAGATAAAAAAGAAGCATTTTCTATATCATTTTTAGTTCAACTTACCTCAAAAGTATTTTTGGTCATGCCCGAGAGTCCATAATATGATGTACCCGTAGCAATAGCACATACACAAAGTTCTCCTATTTCATCTGTTTTACAGAGCTGAGGAATCCCATCTGGCTTCACTGAACACATTATAGCTAGAGGGAGAGCAAAGGACTTTAAAAAATATTATAGAAGGAACTTCAGAACCACACAAATGCTGTGAGAGACACTGTTTAAGAATTTATCAGAACTCAGACTCCCTCCCACTGCTCTACAGAGCTCAGAGGCAGCAGGAGCTGAATGGAGGGACCAGAAAGCACCCATCTGAGGAAGAAACACTTGTTTATGTATCAGCTGTGTAAGCACCAGGTGTGCTGCTTTGGCTGGAATCCCTGGAGCTGGAGTCCAGCATCTGAGATTTTGCCATTGGAAAGAGGAGATGATAAACAAGGGAGACCAGGAATGAATCTTTTTAAGTACAAGTGTAAAGTATCCTGAATAAGTTTCCTCTCACTCCGAGGACAAGCAGGAGCATGTACATTTATTAAAATGATCAGAATGTAGTGAGAAGTGCAAGATGGCATGCCTTTAATAACATCTGATATAATAACTGCTGGATAACAACCAATCTTACCTTCCTGTATTTTAAGTTGTTCAACTGAAATGTTGTGAGATGCATTATTATGTTTCATTGTTTTGGTGCATAACAGACATTCTCTTATAAAAAACTACAGTATTCTCTTCCTCTAGTCTCTGCAACACCTCATTTCAAATCTAGCTCTCTCACAAAAAAACCTTATCTTCATACTTAGCAGCAGTGGCTGCAGTGTGAGTTTATCAAGAAGAGTTCAGGCATACCCCCCCTCTTTCTCATAACTGGTGATGGCACAAGACCTTTGGAAGAGCATTTTGCAAGCCTTCAGACACCAGTGTTGTCATCTTAGCAGGGGTTATGAAAAACTTCACTACCAAGCCTCATCCGGGGCAGGCTTGTGGATATTTATCTCTAGCCTCCAGACTTCAAAATCAAACTATTATTTTTCATCCCAGTATCCTCCCAGTTAAGGAATGGGTGCTTTGATGTGGTGACAGGCTGCTTAAAGCATACTGCTGATGGAAGGAAAGAGCCACTGAGGAAAACAGAGAAGAAATCTTGGGATTTCCAAACCAGGGAGTTTTACAAGGTAATGCTTTTGGACTAAAATGTTTTCAAGTACAGACACTTTAATCCCAAAGCTTGTTGTCTAACAGCAAAGGATGTCCATCTATGACTTTCTACAGCTAATTACTTAAATTTATGAATCACAGTAAGTTTCAAAGAAAGCTTCTTACCTCCTGGCATCACTAAGCCAACATCCTGGACAGTCAGGACAGAAAGCTTTTCCTCAGAGTCTACTCGAATCACTCCATAGGTAAGACCATGCATGGAGAGAACCCCTCTGCCTGGTGGCTGATTGCTGTCATCTGTTGGCCTGCAAACACAGGTTGTAATGTCAGTGCTCCACACAGAGATGTAAGCATTTACTTATCTGTAATGGACTCCTATTGCAATCTCTCTATTTGAGAGTCTAAAATGTCACCTTCCTTTTCCCCCTACAGACCAGACAGAATCCTCTTTGTCAGTCTTTAATGAGTAATTATGTCAACTATCCCATTCGGTAGCAACCCACATACATGGGACTGCAGAGATGCAAACAACACCCAACTATTACACAATACAGCTTGTCTTTCATTTTCACGTAGATTGATGAAGATTGTTTGACTACCCACATAAAGGCCTTTTGCCTTGTTTTAAAAATACTAAAAGGCAGTGAAGATGATGTGGAGGGAAACTGCACTTTAATTATTTGGAACTGATCTGTAAATAATTAGATAAACTCTTTACATGTTACCTGCTTTAAACCAACCTAGGAAACCAAACTCATCTGCTAGATTAAAAGCCTAACTCTATCACACTGGTATCAATATCAAGAGTAGAATACAAGTCTGCTGTGTTTAAGTCACAAACATGACTTCCCACTCCCAAAGCTTAAGCATTTAAAATTACTAAAGAGAAGAAATTAAGTTGTAATAGATTCACCAAGTCTCTGTGGGAGCTGCAAGGACTTTACCATCTTTATTTTAGTGCATATAATTGAATTATTGCTTTTCTAATTTACTCCATAAATATGAAAACAAATTACACCATCATTTATGGTCAAAGCGTTGTGACTTCAGCCTCTTTGTAACACCTCAGATTCACTGCTGACACACAATCCAGCTCCACAGCATCAGCACAAGCTGCCTGTCACCTTCTTCCAGTACAAACCCACCTGCTGTGTCAGTGGGTGCAATTATATCTACGTACAGTGGCTTGAGCAAATGAATGGTGATGTGTGCAAGATACTAAGCCAAGGGAATATGTCAGGGCTTTTCATGTCTGCAAAGATTCTTACACTGTCCTGCATTCTAAAATGCAAAACCAGAAGCTAGAGTGATGCTGAATTGAGCGTGGATAACGCATCCAGATAAAGCTGCCAGACTCCAGTCATTTTCAAGATGGATAAACCAGTCAGTATTTAGTTCAAGATTATGCATTTTTTGGTAAACAGACCATCATAACAGAGCTATTTTTTAAGCGACTCATAACACAACTATTTTTTAAGTGACTCATAACACAGCCATTTTTTTAACAGGTATTGTCCTTTTATATGACATTTCACCTCTACTGTGCTTGAAATCCTAGATGGGCTTTAGCTAATCATGCTGATGTAAGCCTTGCAGCCACTGGCACTATAAATTTCAATTAATAGGTTTTACCGGGCATATTTCTCAAGCGACATTGTCAACTAAGAAGGATGTGGGCATGCTTGAAAATGCATTAGGGCATTACAAATGGTGCTAGTAAACAACAGGTGTGATAAATAACATTCCCAACATGTAAAGGGAACTTTCAGAGACGTTATTCATCAAGTTTTCTCATCCTTGTGAGCTTCTCACAGCCTTCCAGGAGCAGAGGCTGCTAGACCTTCCTCAATACATTTTCTAGCATTACTGATCACATCCAATGCCAGGAAGAAGAGTGGGCCCAGCTTTGGGAGATGCTGGCTGTGTACAAGGAGGGAAGCTGAGGGACTTGTCAATTAGAGCTACACTTGCTATGGCCTGGGTAAGCAAGAGGTGCTGTGCAATGGAAGGGAAGAGTAGGTGTTTCAGGTATTTCAGAGTACTGCTGGTATCCTGAGGTGGACCCCTGACTGGGACACCAGTTACCTGTGCCCGAGTCTCCCCTCACAGGCAACTGGCTGCCTGATGCCAAAGGGAACAATGTCAGAGGACAGGGGCAGTGGAGTGAGGCAGGGAGCCAAGCACCTGACAGCATCTATACACTGCCTTAGAAAGTATCTTGTCAGCAACAATCCTCTAATATGTGGTATCTTATTTTGTCCTGTCCCCGATATCCACATGGGAACATCCCTAAAACAAACATCTCTGCCAAGCAGAAAGAGAAAAATCACTTGGAAAGAAGATGAAGTATAAATCACAGAATCATAGAACCATAGAACAGTTTGGGTTGGAAAGGACATTTAAAGATCCTCTAGTGCAACCATCCCTGCAATGAGCAGGGACAGCTGCAGCTAGATTAGGCTGCTCAGAGCCACATCCAACCTGACCTTGAATGTTTCCAGGGACAGGGGCATCTACCACCTCTCTAGGCAACCTCTTCCAGTGTCTCACTACCCTCACTGTAATAGATTTCTTCCTTTTATCTAGTCTAAATCTACTCTCTTTTAGTTTAAAGCCATGACTTGTCCTATTACAAAACACCCTGATAAAAAGTTTGTCCCCATATTTCTTATAAGCCCTCTTCAAGTACAGAAAGGCTGCTATAAGGGTTCTCTTCTCCAGGCTGAACCACCCCAACTCAGCCCTTCTTCATAGCAGAGGTGTTCCAGCCCCTGGATCATTTTTCCATGGCTTTCCTGTGCTGAGGACTCAAGAGCTGGATGCAGTGCCCAGGGCGGGGGGTCTCACAAGAGCAGAGCAGAGGGGCAGAATCCCCTTCTTCAAGCTGCTGGCCACACTGCTTTTGATGCAGCCCAGGGTACAGTTGGCCTTCTGGGCTGAGACCATCCAACTCCTCAGCCACTGAACAGTCCACCCACCAAATCCATCTCTCTCCAGTTTAGGGAAGGATGCTGTGGGGAACTGGGTTAAAGGCTTTGCAGAAGACCAGACAGACAACAGTCATAGCTCTTCCCTTGTCCACTGATGTCATCACTGCATTACCAAAGGACACTAAGCTGGTCAGGCAGGACTCGCCCTTGGCAAAGCTGTGCTGGCTGTCTTGAATTAAAGCCCCATTCCAATGTATTTATGATCAACTTAAAGCTAAAGCTTTTCATTTTCTGTAAGAATGATTGATAAATCATTTGATTAAGACAGGAGTAACTAAACAAAGGTGCAATTCCACCTAAATTTAGCTTAAACTACCAGACACATCGGGCTCTTTAGTTTCCTTAACCATGAAAGAGACAGTGTGCATCTACTTCAAAGCTGATTTGTTCATACTGAGTATCTGTACAGTATCTTGAGAATGGTTACCCCTACAGATATTTACAGACAACATGTATCTTACCACTGCTTTTTGCCAGTTGTCTAAATGAGAACAGACCTGTACTTAAACTTTTGCACTCCCTTAAGCAAGTGGGTTCAGACTAATATGCAGTAAAGCAAAGGGGAATACCATAAACAATTATTTGCATGACACATTCCTTTAAATATTAGGCTTCAATTTTCAGCTCTGAGGTGAAAGCACCTGTTAGTCTAATACTGCCTGTCTTTTTCTAAACTATGAGGGTATTTCAACTGAGAACTGGTTTTGTTACTCTTCCTTGTAAGAAGATCAGTAAAAATACACCATAGATTTTGAAAGAGTTGGAGCAGTAAGAGGGAGCTCTCTGGATCTGTGCTCTGCAGGGAGTCATTTTAATGCACACTTCAGCTGGAACTCCTTGCAGCTTCTGTGAGAATGACTTTACTGTCAGTGGAGATGGCTTGAATAAAATGAAAAATACTAAACCTCCCAAGTTCAGCTGGTATTATCCTACCATTAAACAGGCTTCCAAAGAAGGAGATATGTGTTCAGTAATATTCACTGTAGTTAGAACTGTTCTTTAATTATACAACAAGGCATTGAAGATAAAAATGCCTTTTTTTTTTTTTTTTTAATTATCCTCTATTTTATGTGCTAATATTTCTTTTTATGTAAGCTCTCAATGCAAGTTAATTTGAAAATGAATCTCTAGTGCTCCAGGTGACTATAAGCACAGAGCTTAAGTCTCAAAAGAGCACGTCAGCAATTGCATGCTGAGATGCAGGGAGCTCTACCTCTTCATACCCAACCTGAGGTCTGGGGCCCATTCTCCAGAGCTAGCACAGGGAGTGGAAACCCCCTCCCATCCATCAGGGCTCAACACAAGCAACTGTTCCCTTCCACCTCCTCTGCACTTATAAGGAAGAGTTCATTCCAAGAGTGAAGGTCTGCAGAGCCTGTGGCAGGGAAACCCAACGTGAGGGAAAAACAATATACTCCTTGGGGTAAAGCTGGTAACGAGCTGGTGGAGCTGAATGAAGGGCTCTCTGAGATCCTGTAGTGCACAGAAAGACAACTAACCTGGACAGGACAGTGCCTGATGGATAGTTTTCAGATGTTCTAAGTTGATAATGAGAAGGCTGAAACTCAACCACACTCTTGGCCTTGAGTCTTTCTTCCTGTGATGTTTCACTGGCAAGCTAACTGAAAATCTGGCAAAGCTTTACTGGACAGTGTACTTCAAATGTTGTAAATGCCATGGCAGTGCTTTCCAGCTTCACACTGCATGCTTTAGCATGTGAAACAATCATAAATGGCTGCAGAAATCTGAACTTAAAAACAAGGTGGAAAGCTCTGCAGAAACAGACAACAGTTCACCAGGTACTGGGGGCTACCACGCTCCTGACAGGTGGCTGCTGCACTCCCACACATGGCTGCAGAAGGCTTAACATTTCATTAGAATCTATCCATTTTATTGTCTGGCACAAATCCCCCAAACTCCAAGGGCATTTCCAGATGATTACTCAGAGTGTTTAAACAGTTAAAAAGCAACAGTCAGCCAAAAGCAACCTGCAGAATCCCATAATTCTCTTAGACTACTTTAAAACATGTTTTTCCTCAATAGCAATTCCATTAAATTCCCATGTTTTAATTAATTTTATGCTTATGGTGGCATTTTTTTTTCCATGGAATTAGCTTTTGCATTTCAGTCTTTTTAATTTAAAATTAGATAAGATTACAGAAATGGGAACTATATCAGAAAGCACCCTGAAGCTAAATTATTACTCTAAAAGTTCTTCGATGTGTTTGGACATAAGCAGAACACAAACTAAGAGTGTCATGAGAAGTGCAGCATGCAGCCTCACACTCAGTTTTGTGTTAACTGCAAAGCCCCAGTGCATCCTGCAGAGGGTCTGGGCCCCGGGGTGACTGTACCTTCGGATGGCCACGGTGAGAGCTTCGGGGGAGCTGGCGCAGGGACAAATCACCTCCTGTCTCAGACCCTTGCTTTGGAAGACATTGAGAAATGCATCACAGGAAGAAATAGACCCTGGGGTTAAAAAGAAAGAAAAAATAAATAAAAATCTGATTTCTGAAGGTTCAAACTGCAGACTTACTGGTATACAGGCTTTTCAAGAGAAAAAAATGTCAAAGGAGACATGTCCACTGGTAAAGAAGTCACAGCTGCTACAGCTATCAACATGCACAGAGATTTCTGAACAGAAAGTCCCTTTCCTGTGCTTACACAGAAACACCATTCCTGATAGATTTATAATGTGATCTGCATTACAGAGTCCTTCTGTAGGATGAAACATTTAAGATTTGAATCAGAAACTGAAAGTAAACTATCATAAAGAAGCAGAACATCTATATGTTGGTGTCTTAAATAAGACAGAGTTCATGCTATTAATGGTCATGAAGTGACTCGTGTGCTTCTCTAGAACAGTACCAGTATTCCCCTAAAACTCTTAGGTACTTCTGCAGATGAACACCATCAATCAGAAGAAACATTATTATCCTTTTCACAGCCTAAGGTTGTTTACTTCAACCTTTGAAATTAAACTAAACTGGAGTTATGGCAACTTACATTATGGGGAATACCGTTTGCTTCAGGATGAGCTAAAGAAAAACATATTTTTTTTTTAAATCCCAGATTAATTAGTTTCCATAAATATCATACAGTTTGCAGCAGACAAACTCGTCAAGTATTTTAGCTGAGGTGGCTGAAGGCTGAGAGCTGCAGGACAGGACAGGAGCTCCCTGCTCTGCTCAGGGCTTACATGGGTTTGCACCATCAGCCACTATCAGCATGCGCAGCGAGGAGAGGTTGATGTCTCTCTGATCTCGATGTGCCACCAAGGCCCAGTGCATGTCTCTGGATTTCACACAGGCAACCTTTGCTGCAAGAAGAATGGGGATGTTACTGATCAACCACGTCACAGCTACACAGCTCTAGCATCAGTCTGCACTTCTGATTTTTACTGGCAAACATGCTTGTGTGCATTCTTGTTCCTTACCTTTGTACTGACAGACTTTTTGTATCCATGACAGCGGATTCACTTTCATTAAGGAGTATGGGATACTTATGACATGCATCATGTTCATGACACTCTGAAATCAAGCAAGACAAGAAGGTTTTATACAATTGTGGTAATTATTTATATCGTGCTATGGGTCACCAATGCTTGCTTAAATGTTGACATTTATCTTTTCCTATCTAGCTATCTACACTAAGATGAAACAGAGCCTCATTTTCTAATGCTTTAATTAAGGATTATGGATTTAAGACTAATCTAGCTTTGAACTGGTACTGAAAATAATATATCAGATATTCTTCCTGTTTGTACTCAAAGCAATTCACTTTAAATAGAAAGAAAAAAACCAAACCACTGGATAAACAATGTCAGCATGCTTGCTATTTCTGTTAATATCATCCCTCTGCCCACTAAACACTGTGTGTAAAGACTGTTTTCTGAAAGGACAGGTAACAGCAACATATCTGTCTAAAGAAATCCATCTCTGTGAAGACTGAAAAGCTACTAATTGGTAGTGGGGTACAAATTATTTAAAAGACAGTAGACAGAGAAATTGGGATGACAGATTAAGCAGAGATTGATTTATTTTAACAGGAAATAATTGAGTTTTTCATTTTTCTCCAGGTGGGCTAATTCCAGTATTTTCAGTAAGGTCATGAAAACTTGGAGGAAGGTTAGAAAAAGCAGCTGAGTGAAGCCAATAGGAGATCCAAAACTGGTCTCCCAGTCTGAGGCAGTCAGTTGTTTTAGCCATTCTCAGTGTTACTACCGAACAAACATCCTGTAAACAACCTGCTCTTTTTCTTCTGTCACCATTTAAAAACATATTCTGAGGGCACCACATCTCCACTCACAGCAGCTCAGGTTAAAGACAGTATTCGTTTTGGAAAGCCTAGCTTCAGAAAGGTTAAGTGTCCCAGTGGATTAGTCATCTAACCACTTGCAGAACTGCAAGAAGATGGTTCTCCTTTCAGCCTGGCACAAGTGCAGGTACAGGAAAAGCATTTACAGGCAGGTCATGAAAAGATGGGAGTTCATACCAAGATAATAGCAAAGGCAGGCATAGAAAAGCATTTTGTTAGTCATTGACTGAAGCAGCACCCCTTGAAATTGTCAGTTGCATCCCATGTCTATCAGGGAGGGCATGCACAGACCAAGGAGAAGATTTATGCAATTCTAAGTGTCAGAAATGCTTTAATGCTAGCAAAACCATCTGTTGGTGGGAGTTTGACAGAGAAGGTAATCAGCTGCAATACAGAGGCAAGTATTAATTTCATTTGTTTCTGCTATAAAGTCTGATCTTAAAATCATGCATCAGTTATATCAGAATAAGACAGAAAGAATGGGGCCAGAGTATTTGACATGATTAAAGATGCATTGGCATCTTTGCTGTGCTCACTACGGGTGAGTGCACTGGGAGAAGAGCATGGGTTTAAGTCACATATTTTTTGCTGTCAAAGCAGAGAAATGTGTATTCAAAGAAGCTCTAGGACATCCAACTTTGTGACAGTAATAAGTATATTAGGTTAGTTTATTTTCAAATACTCACACAAAATAAAAACCAACATACTTACTGTAAGAATCCCATGCCATAAACCAACATCCTTCTTGAAATCTAATACATTCACAATTGTTTCAGCTGTCCAACAAAAACAAAACAGAGTTTATTTTTCAGAACATGGCATTGACCCAAGACAAATACACTCAAAAGAAGGAATCGTCAGTGCAACATGGCTGATGACCCCACAGCTCAGCACTGACAGTATGGCTCCACTGCAGGACTTGGACAGGCTGGGACCTTATCTGCAACTCCCACAAAGATATTTTAAACGTCCACGTGTTTCCAAAATCCAGTGAATAAACCACAGGATCCTAAATCTGTAACCCTTTGGCTCAGTACTATGGAAAATATAGAAGAGCCTGGTGAGAACAGTTCCAATTCACAGGACTTTCATCTGAAGAGACTTGTGCTCCCTACCTTCTGTGTATCCACAGGCCTGGGTCAGAGCTTGGCAGTGCGTAAGCAGCGCGATCCTTGTCACAGTCACCCCAAGCACACTTCCATCTTTACAGGTTTTGTACTGGAAAGACATAAGCAGGAATATGCAATAGTAGCCCTGTTTCCATTATTTAAAAGCTACTCTGAAAGTGTTCCCTATGTAGGTGGATGACGGACACATCTAGTGACTATTTTAAGAAGGCAGCAGTATTGAGGAGCTTAGGAGTCTTTTATTTGTTAAAAGACACTTTTTTTTTCAGATAAAGCTTTTTCTTCTTGACTGAAGCTTCCCAGGCTTGGCACCAGAAATCCACCTGCTGTTTGAAAAGGGGCATTAGGTAAAAGTAATTCTAATATTTCTGATGATGTTAATGACTGGCTCCATTTAGCAGAATAAGCTGGTTCAGTCTGCCCAGTGTCCATGCTGGATTTGATAAGCCAAGGGATAAACCTGAGCTGCTTGGGACAAGGGCTGATCCTCGCTGGGTGTGTTACAATGATCTGTAGGCACACAGGCTGAGACACAAGCTCTTTGATCAGAAGAATATGAAAGAGTCATGAGAAAGCAGAAAAAAGAAGTGGGAGATCATTGCTTATGATTGCAATAATTTTTGTAACTTTATGCAAGACTCTGAAAACTATCAGTGGCAATTAAAGTAAATTAAACATTTATCTTTCTCCACGATGAAGATAATCAGCAAGACTGGAAATGGAGACATGTCTGCTTTGCTAGCCCAGTGTTCTGACTGCATAAAGATAGGAAATACTTTTGCTCCATTCACTTGAACTTATTCTCTTTGAATAACCATTTAAATTCAGTACTACATAGTTAAATTCAAGGCATTTGAGTCTTCATGGGAAAAAAAATAAAAGATAAAAATTACACTTCACAGCATCACTAATTTTCTCTTTCTGATGCTGCTCTTTTAGGGCGAGTGTGACTCACAGAGCACTGACAGGCAAGCATTTGGATGTGAAGTTTCTTCTCTTTGAAAGGGTCTGAAGGTTGTGATGTGAAAATGAAGCTTTGCTGTGAAACTTGCTGCTGTCCATCTCAAGGCTAGTGGGCAAGAGCACTGCGACCAAGAGAGAGACTGGCCAAGGCAAGTTTAATACAATACTGGGCAGCCACACAGATGACACAAGAGCATTAACTTAGGAACCCCCTAAATGCAATGTAAAATGTCATTAACTTTTCTAAAATCAATATTCAGTGTAACTTCTTAGAAAATATGACTCACTAAGAGGCTAACTCAGGATGCTCTTTGCTTCTGTGATGAGGGAAGCAATGATGATCTCTACCAAACCCAGAAGTGCTGTATGCAATGGTCTGGAGAGAAGATGCATGTCCATGGACTCACCTCGATGTAAGCTGTGTCATTGTTTGCATCCTTGATGTGTGGGAACCAGTCACGAGGTGGCTTGGAGAGGTGTTTTGACTCTGTGACAAACCACAGCAGCTTTGGCCAGCCTGAGGTACAAAGAAAAGTCAGCTTTAGTCAAGCTTCTGACAGATAAGATAGGACAAAATTTTTCTCTGTCCCAGTGTCTCCATTACCTGCACACTGCATCTCTTAAACCTCAGCACAGCACAGGAAGATTTTCCAGACCTGCTTTTTTACTATGGGTATCATGGCTTTCCTAGACAGTCCCTGAGAAATGGCTGGGAAGTTTAAGCTGCTCTTGACCTAACTAGTTCATTACCTGCTCCTGTCAGAGGATACTGGCCCCACCACTTAACTACAGGCCTGAACCACACACATGCTTCTCTTCTATGGGCTTACATCTGTTGGTTTCACTTTGCTTGTGGCTGCAGGTGATCTCAGCAGCCTGGCTGAGCCAGATGAGAACCAGATCAGCAGGGCCATGTGGTGGGAGCAGTGATCTCTACCAGTCAGCAACACATAGCAGGGCAACTGCACCCCAACAGCCATGGCTGCTCCGGTGGAAAGTTAGGTCAAGAGGCAATGGTAGCAGGTAAAATGCAGGAAGATCCATCTGAGCATGAGGAAAAGCTTCCCTGTGAGGGTGGCAGAACCTGGCCCAGGCTGCCCAGAGAGGCTGTGGAATCTCCTGCTCTGGAGACTTTCCAGCCCCACCTGGATCTGTCCCTGTGTAGGTGCCCTGGGTGCCCCTGCTCTGGCAAGGGGTTGGACTCTGATCTCCAGAGCTCCCTTCCACCCCCCCACCATTCTATGATTCTGTGATGCTAAGTGTTTCCTCTCCCAGTACAGCTAAAGAAGTGCAGTGGCTGCTACTGCAGTAAAGCCCTGAGATGTCCATGGCAGCAAGGTCAGCTCACCTTTAAACTGTGGGATTTCCCCCGTGGGGCTCTTGGGCAGCCCTTTGTGGCAGGCGTCGCTAGTCAAGGCCACGGTAACTCCACAGCTTCCCAACAAAAAGCCTATTTGCTGGCTGCCTGCATCCTAGGAGATGACAAAATAAAAGCCATACACAGAACTGATCAACAGTGGTTATGAGCTGAAAACATTACTGTCCTTTGGCACACGATCTCGAGAGGAAAACAGTCTCCTTCCTTCAAGCAGCTCAGCTGATTAGCAAAACTCATTTGTACATGGACAAAGGAATTTCACAACCTAGATATGCTCTTGTCTGTAACAACATCAATCATGAGGGGAACTGAAGCCTTCAGACAGCTCCTGCTCCCACATCTCCTCTAAAGTGACAAGGAGTGGCTGGTATGCCACAGGGCTGTGCCATCCACATGGATCCCCAGGGAAATGGGCTGACAGGAACTTCACAAAGTTCAACAGAGGCAAATGCAAAGTCCTGCACCTGGGGAGGAACCACCTCACGCACCAGCATGGGCTGGGGGCTGAATGGATGGAAAATAGCACTGGAGTAAAGGACTGGAGACCTTCTGAGCATCAGGAAACACTTCTTTACTGTGACAGTGACTGGCACAGGTGGCCCAGAGAGGTTGTGGAGTCTCCATCCTTGGAGATAATAAAAAGCCACCTGAACATAGTCCTGGGAAACCTGCTCTAGATAGCTCTGCTTGACCAGATGACTTTCAGAGGTCTCTGCAAACCTCAACCGTTCTGTGATGATTCCACAGAACAATATGGGCTACAGATGCTTCCACCTGGAGAAAGCTTTCAACCCTGAAGAGTTATGATGGGCACACAGTGGTGACAGGATCACTATAATGCTGATCTAACCTGACCTGTCAACAACCATTTCATAGTTACAGGCACATTTCAGGAGCACTACAGAGAGTCAAGTGCCCATTAGAGAAAGCACATTACATTCTACTTTCATCAGGGGGATAAAGGTAGTGAGGCTAAAAAGTCCTGTAATGATTTTTGAGTCCAGGCCATAGCTGTTCTTCAAGAGATGCTGTGCTTCTACAGCATTACCTCTGCTTTGGGTACAGTGCCAAAATGAACTGTACATCTGTCCACTCTTCAAAAGAGCAAAGTCCTAGATGTAAATGCACATAGAAGTATTAACCCTTTCTGCACAGAATGATTCTACAGAAAATAGCCTACAGTCTTAAAAAAATCAAATGGCAAGGTATTTCAAATCAATCATAAAGCAAATTTAATAATGGAAGTCCATTAAAACACCTAACATATGTAAACCAGTAGAAAGTGTGGACCTTAAAGCATCAGCAAATCATGGCTCTGGGGGACACACCCAGTAAGAAATGATCTGTCAAGATCTTCTCAAAGCAAAACAAAGCAACAGGAAAAGGAGATGGGCGTTAACAGTTTGAGTTTTGTAGATGACAGAAGAATGACTTTGCTTCCACTTAGCACCTATCAATGAGTTTCCACCATGTCCACATAAATATTCCTCACTCATTTTTAGTAGTTTACACCCCAGAAGAGGGAATCACTTGTAGATTACTTAAGACAATTACTCACACGTCACAGTTTCTAATAACAGACTTTTCAATCAGGACAACCCCATCTCAAACAGCATTAAAATCTTCACCCCATTCCTTCTGTATAGGTAATTGTTTCTCTTGAAAGGCCAACAGCTACACCAAGTTGTGATGTAGCACTGCCAAATGAGACTGGGAGAATTTCACTATGTGTGGACAATACCCGGTGTGTTTTAAAGACTTTCAAATCCTATGCCATGGTGTCCACATCAAATCCTGCCTTGGAAGAAAAAAAGCAAATCAAGATGCTGATGCATAGGTACTGTGATAGATGCTGTTCTCAACAGCCACAGGAGCTCCAGCATGAACACCATGAAACTTTCTGGTAGTTTGCTAGTCTGTGTCCATCATTCTCACTTTGAGTCTCAGTCTCACATCTCCCAACCAGTTATCACCACCTCTGCCTGCTTCTGGTGGCTTCATCCTGACTTAGAAGCAGAAAGTACTGCAGAGAACAGAGACGTGGAGAAGGGGTTGACATCCCTACCCCACACAGCTGTCCCTGTGATACCTGTTGCCCGACAGAAGCAACTGATTCTGACTGCTCATGTGGGGGCTCACGGCCAGGAGATGGAAGAGGAGAAACCATCTCAAGCTGAGAGCCTTATACATCCCACAGACACACCACTACCCTGCCTACACACTTGAACATGTAAAACACACTAAGTCTTCATTGCTCCTCATAGCTCAGCACGCCAGGTCCAGAGCAGTCAGGGCCTTGGGTAAAACTTTCAAGTTTGAAAAATGAAGTTTGGGTGGAAACTGCAGTCTTTTGTGTGAAGGAGTCAAAGCTTCCATGTGGGCCAGAAAAAGCCAATAAGGGCATTGATTTTTTCAGATGTTAGAGACAAGCTATGGGCTTTGGAGTACTATAAAATGAATGCCTGCAATGCTGAAAACTGCTTTATAAGCAGAAAAAAAACCTCCAAGTAATTTGTTTGCAACAATATAAAATCACCCTCCCACCCCTTAAATAAAATCACTCTCCTGACTGTACAGGGAACAGATTTTCAGCACAGCAGACACTGTAAGGCCAGCAGTGTTATTTGCTACATTGGCAATTTATGCTAATCTGCTACTTTGGCCACCCCCACTTGCCATGAACACTTAATTTTGCTGAATTCTGTGGGGAGAGAAGAAACCTCGGGGAGCCAGTGGAGAGCAGGTGAGACAGCTCGAGCGACAGTCCCAGCCGCAGACGGGGAGAGACTGCCAGAGATGCTCAGTGTCAAATCCTCCACAAGCCAGTCTGAAATGACACCTCATGCAGGTGGAAGGCAAAAGACAGACCCCAGCTACTGTAGCATGAGGTTTCAGACCAATTGCTGACTTTGGAACTATCACTTTACATTTCTTGAAGGCACAGTGCTTGCTGAGGTATGAAGAATGAGGTCTGCATAACTTTAGACTACGTCTGCACACACCTAGAGAGATCAATCTTTCACATGAAGCGAGCTGGAAATCCTCTCTGCTTTAGGTAGCCATTCAAGGCTCTCAAAAGACTTTTATTAAAAGTTCCCTAATGGTTTTCACTTGTACCTGGAGGAAAATAATCTTCCTGTTGCAGAGAGTGCTAATTCATTACTGGAATAAAAAAGGATGCCACGTGTGGCTGCATTTCAGCTTGTTGTCAATGTCACTTCTGCAATGCTCCGTGAGAGGGACAACGAGGATGATCCAGTTTGCACAGCCCTCTTAGTAAGGACAAAAGCACGAAGCAGACTGTGCAAGGGCCAGGCTGCCTGCACAGCGAGGCCGGCGCGGCGGAGCACAGCAGAGCAAGCCAGGATGGCTGGTGACAGAGCTTGCTGGGGAACAGCAAACAGGACAACCACCAGACATAAAGGCCAAGCATCACTAGTGCTGAACCCGAACTGAAAAGGCACCACGGAAATCTATTTTTAAAATGCCAGTACCAGAGACCTTCATAAGGATTAACTGCAAGGCAGAGGAGATCTTCATAGCCAGCTTTAAGATGAAATCAGCTCTTTTCTCACACAAAGCTTTGGTATCTGCCTGCAATTTGCATGTGAAATCTGCAATTACAGCAGTTTTACTGTCCAAAAGTTGAATGAAAGCAAGACAACTGTTATTTCTGGCAGGGAACGCTGCATGAAATGGGATACCCTGACTAGGAAACTGCCATCTCCTAGACTTGAAAACATCCAAGGAAAGGGGAGAGTTCAGAGGGTCTGAGATTCACTGTGGGCAGCTGCTGGAGTGTATGGAGAGGAAAGGGTGGACACAGCCTTTCAGGGCTCCAGCAGCAAATGCCAAGGGCTCCTGTGGGCAGAGGGACCTTGTATTCTTCTGAGGGGCTGGAAGATTGTGTCACCAGAAGAAAATACAGACCATTGTACGTGGAGAAGAAGATGCACTGTCAAAAGTGTTCAGAAGGCTGTAAAGCTCCAGTGTTTCTGGCCCAGTGCAGCCCAACGGTGGCCAAAGCTGAGGAAACAAAGCTCCTTTGCTTTCAGTCCCTGAACACTAGCAAAGGCATCAAGGTGCATGGCCTTTGGAATCCAATTCTGCCTTCCAGTGGAAGACAAGCCTGAGACAGTGTCACCGTTTCAAAGAGATGCATCTTTCCAGCTGCTGTTAAAGCTTCAGTAACCTAACTTCTCACCATTTCATACAAACAGCCCTTGAAAAATAGTTGCTGCCCTGTATGAAGCAGCCTTTAAAAAAACCCCAAGTGCCCTGGGGTGGTATCTCCAGATTTCCTGTGACCATGCACAGGCACACTCCCCAGTCACAGCCAGAGCCAGCATCTGGAAGAGCACAGACATGTCTGCTGGAAGCAAGCACAGCATTCAATCTCACAGGCTAGGATGTAGTGTTTTGACTGAGACACAGATTTTTTCATGTTGGACCCTGCTACAAATACTCAGTGCCCGTGATAAGGAGGCCACAAAGATTTACATGGGATTGCTTTGTTCATATGTTCACAGCATGTGACTGAGCGTAACTGTGAACGTGCTTGGAGGAGGAAAATGCTATTTTAAGATTAAAACTGATTAACTCCCCCGACTGTATCAGAGCAGAATAATAATAATTTTCATGGTGCCCATCAAAAGGAAAAAAACATTAACCTAAAAAAATCTAAAGAAAAAGAAATCAAAAATATAGTTTAAAATCTTTTCATAAGGGAAATA
The DNA here is from genome assembly GCA_013401355.1 of Ceyx cyanopectus. NCBI lineage: Eukaryota > Metazoa > Chordata > Aves > Coraciiformes > Alcedinidae > Ceyx > Ceyx cyanopectus. The sequence continues at coordinate 17,758 of VYZU01040926.1, read as the reverse complement.
ATAAATTGCTATTTGAAATAGAACTTGACATGTTGAAAATCCCCTATCATCTACTTTGATGGCACATTCTGTGATAAATGGTTTGCAATTCACATCATATCACACATACAATGAAACAATTTGTAATACTCCAGCTTCAGGCAAGATTAACAAAAGTGGCAGCTCCGAAGGAAGAGATGTTGCACTGAACATACTGTTTGATAATGTCTGGGAAACAGAAAATACCTGGAGAGAGGGACACTATTCTGGAAGAACACAGCCCATAACCCAAGGGATGAGGATTAGTTACAAAAACCTGGGGAGTGTTCATGAGACAGGCACTTCAGTGCTGTTACTGGAGGGAAAGAAGAAGAAATGAAACGTGTTTGTTCCATGGCTACAGTGACCGTGGAACCTGACTGCTGCTTCTAAAATAGAGAGTTTTGGTGTACTTAAAAAAAAATCCTTTGGATTTCAGGTTTTGATTTTAGATCTGATTTCCCAAGTCTAAAGAGCTACAGCCATGCTGACGTGGATGCCAATTCGGGTCTTTGCTGAAGATCAGGAAGCATTCTGGGAATAAAACTGAACTGGAGAATGCCTCTTGGTGGCTGGGTATGTGGGCACCCATCCCAGATGCCATGTCAGACAGGTCTCCTGAAGCCCCTGGGGGAAGTACAACTGCTGCTAGGATTTCTGTCCACACAGATGTGGGGTCCAGATGTAAGAAGCAAGGAGATGGGCCCTCACCTAGTGATGATCAGGAAAAAAGCCCTGCCAAGATCTCGCAGGCTGCACAGAGGAGTGAGCAGAGGCCTTGGCTCCTCCAGGGTGGAGCTGCCTGCAGAGCTGTGGCAGCTGCAAGCAGCACTGCTCTCTCCTCAACTGCAACCATGGAATTCCTGCACAGACCTGTGAAAAGCAATTCTTCATGGAACTGGTTGATCTGTTTGATAGTTCCCATCTCTGTCCTCCAAGAAGCAAACCAAAACATGTCCACTGCCAGAAGGTACTGAAGCATGTAGAACAGAACAAATAATGGGCAAGCACAAAAGAGCAGCCCGGGCCAGTGTGTGATGGCACGAATGGAATCTTCCCATGGAGGCCAGAAGCAACCCCCAGCCATTTGAGCAGGCAGAGGTATTCCTTCTGGACTGCTCAGAATACAATTTTCATCTCATTGTTTACACTCCAGTTCCCCTTCCAGATAAGCAAATGCAAGACTATTTATGATAGTATATGCTGTGAGATTGCATAGTTTTATATATAGATGGTGGATCATGTTGCTTTTTTAGCTGCACCACTGACATCTCTGCTATGGTTTCACCACTTTGATACATTATGGAATTATTTTGGCAATAGTCTAAGGCTGGGGCCACTCCTTTATACAAACACACATATACATGCATTTGTAAGTGTATATTTATGTATTTTTAAAGTGCATATATTGATAAACAAACACCCAAGAGCTTCAGGCAAATCAGGGTGAGTTATTAATCTGACTTAGAGTATTTATTTGGACAGATGGATTTTACATTTTAATGGAGGGATGTGGGATAAGATTTTAAGAAATAAAGCAAATTTATACCTATATACTCTGAAATTTCATTAAACCTCAGAAAATAATAACAGTGAAAAACAAGAGATTTTTTTATCCCTCAAAGCCATGTTGCTTTTTTTTTCAGAGTGAAAGCAGACTTGCCATTGAACCCCTGCACGACCTTAAAATGTACATAGTCTGCTCGTTGATTTTTGTTGATGCATTTTACATCTCTGATTTGAAATAACTGAAATAATGCACCACATTGTGCAACAGTCTCAAACTTTAAAGGCCCTGCACTCACAGTGGTGTGTGGTGACAGCCTGATGCAATGCACTGCATTTCTACCTAAATCATCACCCTCATTCTATAGCCACATCCATCTCTTGGTGCTCTCAAAGCACAAATTGGTGCTCTCTTTCACAAATAAAAGAGCATAGCCCTATTCCCCAGAGCAGGAGGACTAGTTGAGGTCCCATCCTCTCCCTTTGTTCCAGTGTCCTTCCTTCTGCTCAGCTGCTCTCCTGTCTGCTCAGCCTTTGATCCACGCACCTTTCTCCACCTCTCTACTCCTCCTGCTACCAACCTCTGTGCCTGCCAGCTTCTGGTTTCACTGAGGCCAAGGCCCACCACAGATGTTGGCCAGGGCATGTGTGAACATAATGGAGGAATTATGAGATCGGTTCAGCTTCTCAGAGATGAGGAAGGTTCAAATATGTTCAGTTAGGAAGTTTATAGTTTTTTTAATTGCTATCTCTAGACTTTATGAGGGCTTACAAACTTGTTCCCATGGCTCTTCATTTTAAAGGCAGGGTACCTGTCCATGAAAGAAGACTTGAGCTTCTGCTCCAGGGTGCTGTGACATCAGAGTATTTCAAAGAAAGGACCCTGACTAATGAAAAATTGTAAAAGTGAGCTAAGCAACACATTGCCCCAGCCCCTTCCCTGGAAACACCTCATGGCTTCAGTCAATGTTTCCCAAAAGTATTTCATGTAAACAAGAAAGCTTGTAAGGATTAAAGAACATACTTTGCGTGGACAGTTGCAGACCAAATAATTAAAGTAAGGCATTATTAGTGCTAGCTCATTAAAAAGAGGTTATGTAAGGAGAATGTGGAACAACCTTACAACAGGCATTGCCACCAGCCGTGTTAAAATTGAGAGGATATAACAAAAAGAACTTGGAATTAATAAATACATTTTGCTGTAGTTACAGCCTCCAAGGTATACATCCTCAGAAACAACCCAGCCAGCTCATCAGCATCAGGGTGAAGTCCCCAGCTGTGGCTCACCTAGAGCACTGAGCCCCCTCGCTGGCTCCAGGCACTTTTTTTGGCTGCAACTGCTGTGTCTGTCCAACGTTCCCCAGGACAAGGGACTGAATCTCTGAACCACCGCTGGACAGGAGAGGCTTCTGATTAGCAATGGTCACTTTGTTATGAACCTGTGTAATCCCCAGTGTAACCTGTTCAAGCACCCCCCTTGGCAGAGATGACTGTGCTGACAGAAGCTTCTGGATGCATATGTCCACACAGACACAGGAGAAGGCATTTCCCTCACTGCTTTGAAGCAGCATGCACAGCACTAGAGCATCACGACAGCCTGAGCAGCAGGGACAGGTGGGATGTCAGCAGTTGCTGCCAGTGATCCTTTGTCAGTGGTCAACACCAGAATGCTTTGAGAGTCTACCAAGATAATCCATCCAGGACTGGCAGAGCTGTTCTCCTGGAAGGTTTCCCCACCTTTTCCAGACAAAGCTGCATTTCTGAGCATCCATCTTCAGATCTGCCCCCACAGCAAAGGAGCTACACAGCACCCAGCTGCCCGACTGCCTTCGTATCCTCCCTCAAAGACAGTCAGCCACAAAAACGTACTCAGAGCCTCTGCTCAGCTGTGATTCGTTCTGGCACTAGCTACAGAATGCCTAGGAGAGAAGCCATGTGGTTCCCTACCTTCCTTGTAAGCGGCACTTCAATAGGGACGGGAACAACTTCTGCCAGCAGGCAGCCGTAAAACGCCACCATGAACGCTGCGGGGTCGTTGTTGGGGAACACCAGTGTCACCTGAAACAGAGACAAACACGCTTGATCCTGGGCTTCAGACAGCAACAGCTGCAGTTCCCATGCCTCCTTCTGGATAGATGATTACTGAAATATTTCTGTAGCTATTCACCTACCTAATGGAAGATGAATGAGGAATTTATTCTAATAGGTATTCCTTTGGAGAACATTTTCACTTAGGATGTAGTTAAATATTTTCATGCTGTATTGTTTCCTACACTGACAACACCTTTCATCTGGTTCTCAATTTACTAATTGCTTTACAGACATCAAATAACCAAGTAAATGGAATTAATAGCGTTTTTACATTCTAATTTAATAGTTTGCCTGAAGTTACCAAAACCAAGGTGGATCTGTGACCAATTCAGACTACCCAGACTTACTATGCCATTATGTCAACCAGTAGCACATCATGTTTTGTCTCTCTACACTTGGCCATTACAATTTCATTTTAGGACTGTCCACATGTAGAAGGTTCTGTGGCCTGTGAGAACACAAATAGCTGCTGTCTAGAGGAGCAAGAATCACGTCCAGAGCTGTCCATTAAGCATGCCAAAATATATGACAGCAAATCACCTGTATGCTCCAGGAACCCTTCTTCCCCCAGCATGCTGACCTGTGCAGGCTCTGTGGACACTGCAGACAATGTCCTAGACCCCGTGGGGCCTGGGGGACACGAGGCAAGAGCGCAGTCTCCCCAGGCTCCAGCAGCTTGGAGAGAGCAGGCTCTCCTCGTGGGCAGGAACAGCTCTGATGGGTCCTGGCTGCAGCTCTGGTTCCCTTCAGCCAGCTGGACTCAGCTGGAGCTGCTGCAGCACAGCTGGCAGGGCCCGGCTCGCTCAGCACCACAGGGCAGCAGGCACAGCAAGGGACTGCAGACCTCGCTCCCTGGGCTTGCCCCCAGGACACCAGTGGCCATCACAGCATCCACAATTTGCTGAAAATACTTAACTTATTGGCTGCTTTCACATCCATAGGAGTTCTCTGGTTCTTGAAGTAAAATCACCATGTTTTGATATGCACCTCATTGTTACTGGAGATTTTACCTGTTTTCAGTGTTTTCCAATAGCTTCAAAGATAGTTGCCTTCCACAGATTATTTCTTCAAACTAGAAGAAAACTAACCAACCTTGTCCAAGTGGGTCCAAAATATATCTGTTTTTAAGCTAAAGACTGTGACTTTGTAACTGTTCAAAGAGAAACTGCAGAGAGAATACACTGGTACTTTACCTGTAGGCCTGCACACAAAATAATCAAACTTCTGGAGAGAGTTGTGCAGAGCTCACTATGTGCACTCTAGGTGCACAGACCACAAACAGCTCTGGGGAAATGCAGAGAAAGGGATTTTGATAGGTGTACTTAAGTGATGGCTGGGTTTGCTGAGTCCAGCAAACATATGAAAGATGTTGAAAGATCCTAAAAGATACTTGGAGGATTGTTGAGGTTTGTGGTGGTCTCTGATTAGATCAAGGCATCAATGGTTTCTTTGCAAAGGAGCTGGCAGAGGTGTAAAAATCTCACTGAAGTCCAGGGGGAGAGAAGCATTAACTCCCCCTCCAAAAAACCATTCATCACTAACAGACCTGTACCAAATAAGTAAGGATTGTGTGTAAAAGCAAAAAGGGTTAATGCTGAGGGAAAACAAACCATACAGTGTGTATAACCAGGTAAGAATCTGGCTATCTAGTAGGTATTTCAGAGGGCAAGCTTAATTTCCAGGCAGCTGTCTGGGGTGACACGAGGTTAAATGTCTGAAGTTACTACAGAAGGCAAAAGCAGTTTGTCACATACTATAATAATGCCTGAAATAGGGAATGAAAGGCAGGCACATTCTTTTTTGGATCAGATAAAGAACCCAAGAGGTGACGTAATGATAGTCACAGAAGATGCTTTTTAAGGGAAAAAGGCCTTTTAACATTTTACATCCTATTAACATAGGGAAACAATTACTCTTCCATTTAGAAAAGACCAGAAACACATGCCTGTGCTACATTCAGTATTGAAAAATACTTTTAACTGTTGCCACACAAAATGCATTACTTAGAATAAAAAGCCATCTTCAAAGGGGTCAGCCTTCACGTTATTACAACAGGGCATAACAGCCAGAGTGAAGCCTAGACCCTCAGAAGTACAGTAACACCTCATCTTCAACATCAAGCTGCTCCACATGACCAGTTTCTGTCACACAGGGATGCCAGGCAAGATGTTTTTACAACACAAAGCACATGTTTTCAGCACTCAGCTATAAACATTTGTTTCACTGTAATCTAGGTAGACTTACTTTAGAAGAGCTGCAATTTGTTCCTCGTGTGTCCTGCCCTAGTTAAACCAGCTTTCAGCCTGAATTGTTCACAAATCCCTTCTTAAGACTAGGAGGTGCCAGTGACTGCTGCAGTGAATGGCTCTGAAGATGCAGTGAGCACACAACAGAGGGAGGGATGCACATTCCCAGATGTGAACTTCCTTCCTTCTGGAGCCTTCTGGGTGGACTCTTTTGATGTGCACATTTGAACAGCTTGTGTCTTCTGCTGTTGCTTTGAGACACACTTGTAAGTCAAGTAAAAGAGATTCTTCAGATCCTACTCCTGGCTGAATGCTATTGTAGGAAACAATTCAGATTAAGGATCTAGAGATCCTTGAGGTAAATGATTTATGATTTGTTTCAAATAGAAACATAGGAAGTACTGTCAAGTTGAGTTTTCTTCACTTTTATTTTTCTTCTGGGAAACACTATTGCACACTCCTGCTTTTGGAGCCCTAGGAAATGTGTAACACAAACAGATGTGTTCCCAGCATGGGGAGTAAGAGGACCCAGGAAACCAACACCTAAGCATTGTGCCAGACACCGGGAGACATAAAACCACCCTCACAACTCCTAGAACAGAGGCAGCACTAGAATTAGCATTTCTGTCAAATCTGTCCTGGAATATCCATTGCACAGCTTAAAGGCAACCAGGAATGGGACCTGTGGAAATTCCTAGAGCTGCTCTAGCAGAAGGGGAAGGGGAATGTGCTCGGCCAGCCTCGACAGAGGGAGGGTGGGTTTGGAAGCACATTACTAGCAGAACCAGAGGATGTTCTTGTCTTCACTTAACAAGGTCCAGTGTTACCTCTATAACCCTTTCTCTCTATGGACTTAGGAGCAGCTGCATCAGCCAGGAAACAGAAATATTCTCCTTGTTACCAGTCAGCTTAGTTTATTCAAGTGGCTGCCAAAATGTGCTTACCTTGCCTGTGTGTGTCCTCCACAACACGCTGCATGTCTCTACCATCTCAACACCTATAAAGTCCTTAGTAAGTAGGTTTTTTATCCACATGACACTGCCAGGCTCCATAAGCAAGCTTTTGCTAAACAGGCAGCTGTTCTATGTTCAAAAATCACTCTTCCATTGGAATGTTTATTGTCAATGTTGCCACAACTTCCAGTACCTCTTCAGTGACCTGAACTCTGGACTTGTGTGAGATCTGTCTGGACAGGGTGCTGGGCCATTTGTCTAGACTGTGCTTTTGCCAGGAAAGGTTGGACCAAATGATATTGAGGTCTCTTCCAACCTGTATTCTATGCTTCTGTGATTTATTATGCAACTTAAAACATCTGTCTGAATGATTAGTCTTTTTCTGAGTAAAAGGCAGTTTTCAGCCCCCCAACATTTCATTTCATTAATTTCCTCTGAGCACCCCAAATACTTCATTCTCGGTCAACATAGGATCTGAATTATTAGTAATTAAAAATCATTGAGATACTTACTCTGTCTCCAGGTCGTACCATTGGTTCTTGTTTTGTCCCTAATTTATGTAGTATATTGTAAGCAACCTTCATACTTCTGGTCCAGAGTTTGCCTATTAACAAAAAAATTGTGAAATCAGTTTAAAAATTCTTCTTACAATTAGAAGATTTTTAAAGAGAAAGAATACCTGAGCAGTAGGCAAAAAATAGTAGGAACATTTATATTAGTTTTCCAACTAAATATGACACCACTACTGGCACTAGTGGTAATATTCAAGTACTTATCAGAAGCTTTCTTTGAATGTCTTTCTTCAGATGTCAGCTTGTTGGTTTTTTTTTTAAAAAAAAGGTAAGAATATTTTTCTTCATGGCAGAATTTTCTTACTATGGAGAAAATTGGAACTTGACTCCAAAGTTAGGTGTTAGAGGAGTTGCTGGAACATCAAGTCCAGACATCATCTTAACACCCCGAGCTGCAGCAAGTCGGACAAGTTGCATTTCAGTCAGACTGCAGCCCGAGGGTGTCACTGGGGTTTCAGGATGGCACTTCTCACAGCCCCAGACACCAAGGGAAAAAGGAGAGACACTCAAGAAGCAGACAGAGAAAAAAAAACCAGCAAACAAAGAACATCCCACATCAAAGGGCACACTGAAGCAGCAGGGACCCTCTGAGCCTTAGCACATCTACGTGGCCGTGTTTCTTTTCCTTCTGGGCCTTCCATCCAGCTCAGCTTTTTCTCCTTCCCTGCTCCCACGCCCTCCCTTCTCTCTGTTGCATTTCACTTGCCCCTGGTTCCCCTCCTTTTTACTGTCTCTCTTCTCCCTTCACCTCTTCAGCTCCACACTTACGTAACCCTTACCAACACCACCTGCTATTCCTCAATTACTCCTAGGTACAAGCCCAGTGTAAATATAATGAATGACAAGAAGGCCAGATTTTCTGCTTTTTCCTCTTAAGGAAAATGGGAAGGGTCACTGCTGCTTGTTGGTGAGAAAGGACTGAATGCAATCACTTCTTGTAAAAACAGTGACATTGCATCATGAAACTGCTTTAAATTGATTAAAAATGACTCCAGTATTTGCATGCTGAACTGCCTCGATGCCCAGAAATAAATACGAGTCAATTCTGTTCCACTGGAAGCTCAGCATGGGTACAGGAGTAGGCCTGAAGAATTAACCCTCTCAGCACTGCAGAATTACCTGGATTTGACAGAAGGAAATCTGTAAAAGCATCTCTGCTGACACAATCAACACTTGGCAAGTGAGTAGGATAAAAATAAGGATGCCTTAAGAAAGCAAATATTCTTCTTCTTAAAGGTTTCCAACATTACAGTTTCAGTGGCAACAAACTTAAGAAAGCAATTAGTAATAATATAGAAATCTGGAGAATGGAAACGAAAAGCCTGTCAAAAGTTCTGAATTGCAAGAAAGAACCATCTTTACACAAAACACTTTCAAGCTTGAATGAACATGGAATTTTAAATTCCTTTTCTGAGAGACATAAGGGGCTGCTGTGAAAACCTCTCTGAGCTCTGGAGATTAAATCTGTTACAAGCCTTAAATTTGCATTTGTGACATATTCACATTTTCATCTATCAAATGTGCCATGTTACAATATTTTCTTCAATCTAAGGGCTATTCATATTAAGTATTTAGATGCATTCTTTCAGAAAGTACTCAGGTATGCAGTACAGCTATCTCCACATAAGTGATCTGACTAAATGCAGGAGTTAAATTCTCTCAAAGACAAAGAAAATTTAAAAGGCTACTTTCTTCATTAAGTTTTTAAATACATTTTTTGCAGGATGCTCTTTTACTGCAAAAGCTTCTGAAACACAGAGCATGTGTGGCTGCCTTCCCCATTCCTCACCTTTCTGTTTAAATACACCTTGAATTGAAAAAAAATAGCCCATATAATATACAGCCAGGCAGCAGCAGCTGGGGGCAGGTGGAGCCTGCAGGGCACCGAGCAAAAGCCTCACTGATCTTCAACTCAATCATGAAGCTCATGGGGGTTTTTTTTCAGGGTATACAGCTGTATTCCAAAAAATAAATTAAAAAAGGGCTACAAAAGGAGCAGTAATCCAGAAACTGGAGCCAGGAATGTATGAATTATCAGGACCAGATCTGTGGCTGCTGGATGGGGCACAAGCTTCTGACCAGAGCCAAGCTGAACCGTGTGCTTGTTCTGCCACCTTGGCCATCTGGCCATCCCAGTGTGACTGAGAACAGGAAGGACTTGACGAGTGCAGGACAAAAGCCCTCGGCAACAGAGAGTGCTGGAAAGGAGATCTTTGGAGTGTTTCTTTCCCTGGTTCTGCCTGGGTTGCAATTCAGTCCAATTGTCACTTCACAGCTCTGTGCAGAGTGTGTAGGCCGAGGCAGGCCGAGGCAGCAGGCCGATCCTCACGCAGTGTCAACGTCTCCATTACTGGGCCTACAGAGATCTGGGTGTGTGGGCCAGATGAGGATTTGACCCAGTGGCCTCAGCTGGAAGGCAATGAGGTGCTGGGCCTCCTCAGGTAAACACGCTGCAGTTCACATTCTCCTAAGCAGGCTGGAAGATGGGAGGGCAGATGTAGGAAACTCAAGCAACAGTTTTGTTCAGTAGTGAGTGGATCAGCCCATGTTTCAGCCGAGTGCCAGAGCTCCTTCCTTCCTTCCTTGGCCTTACCCACAGCCCAGCAGAACCCTCTTGGCTCTGCTGGGAACCCTGAGCAGCACCATGGCTCCTCTCTGTGAGCCCTCCTCATGCTGTAGCTGGACCCTTTGGAGCCACACTCCTACCTGCCTCACCAGGGACAGGATTAGCTCCTGTTGGGCGCTGATCTGCTCATTGGCCGTACATGAGCAGCTGCTCCCTTGAATGTGAAATGGAAGAACTGGCGAGTCATCTGCAGAGCTAAGTCATTAGCAAGAGACTGGAGTGTCCAGTGGTGTTTTGGGCACAAGGCACCCTCCAGAAGAGGCCCGGGCTCTGCAGACCCTGTGCTGCATCTGCCAGTCACACAGGCACATCGTGGGTAACAGGGAATCAGATGTTTAAATAGATGAATTATCCTTCAGTTTTCAGGTCACAAAAGTATCTTCCAAACACAGCAGACTGGTAGGTGTCCGCAGAAGAGTTTCCCAAGTTAATTTTGTAAAACAAAAGCCCAACAACATCTAGTTAATTCACACCTTGCTGCTACTACAAATTATAAGCTTGTTTCTACCTCCTGTCAAGCTGCTAATCATGGTGCTGCTTTCCAAGATCTCAAGATAGTAAGAAATTAAGTTTTCCTATGCATCTATCATTGCCTAGCTTAAAACTGCTTAAGCATGTACCAAAACAACTTCTCTTCTGAAGGTGATCTCATCTTCCTTAGCCACTTCTGTCACCTGCCCAGAGTGCTGCTGTTTATGCAAGGAGCTGTGGATGTGCCAACTCAGCTGGGGCTCCCAGTGCCAGCCAGTGTCAGCAGGTACGCTGGGAGGCACGGGTATCCTCAGTGGGATGGGAGGGACCCACCGTGTACTTCACATTTCACTTGTATTCAGTCTTGTTCTTTTTTTTACCAGTCTATTCAGATTACCAACTAACCTTTAGCTGGAGTGAGTTAGTAGCCAGTTCCATCTGGTTAAGCAACGCACTGTGATGGTAAAGGAAACCACCAGGTCTTAAAAACCACAAAAAAAGGGATCAGTTAACAAAATCTAGATTCTTTCCACATGACACTGAAGCAAATCCCCTTCCTCTTCCTTTGAAAATCTGTAGAAGGACTGTATGTTTGTGTTGAATGTAAAGAAGGTTATAAAAGAACAGCTGTATCAGGGAGAAAACTCAGAGAGAAAACAAACCACAATTTCCTTATCATCCTCAGGAAGCTTTTCAGAGCCACACAGCACTAACTCAGCAAAGCCAAACCAGGGTTGCTTACCAATATCCATTCACAGCAACTGCCAGACAGCCAAAGTTTAACTGCAAATGATTTTGTCAAATATTCATGTTCTCAATATCACAGTAAGACATTTCTTATATTAAACAGAAACAAGTGTGTTAATAGAAACAAGTGTAAATCTAGTGTGCACAGCAAACCTCCTAATGCTAGGCAGGTAAAGGGGCACTGCTGCTGCTTTTTGAAATAATAGTTGCATAGAACCATGACTATCCACACCTCTGCAAGGACTGAGCTAAGCACAGTCTGGATCTGTAGCTACCTTGTAAGCAGTCTTGACTCCCTCTCTCTTCTCCTGTAACTGTCAAGTTCCTGGCCTAGGAGATTCTTGGGAGGATGTGGGGGTAGGTGACAAGACACCCAGGGGCAGCACAGCTCAGGGCTGACTATTTGTGGTCTGTTAAGTTGGAGCCATCACTGGGAATCTCCAGTATAAACTATGTCACCCCAGCTAAGGCAGCAAGACTTTGGTCTCAAAATGTTTGCAGTGCTGTTCAGTAGTTTCTCATAAAGGGCTATTAATTTGAAGAAAAAAACAAAATCATTTTTCAGGCATTTATTTCTCCACAGAAACCAAATGGATAAAGAAAAAATATTTCTTTACCCAGAAAGCCTTTTTTGTTCTTTTTCACTAGCCTTGCTGTCTCCAATGTGCCTCTGAGGTGGGAAACAATACATCAGAGCTACTGAAAAGTGTTGGGTTTTTAAATCTGATTACAGAAAATGTCAAAGGAATGGAGATTCCTTGAATAAGATGTATTTAATTGGCACTCGTTTTGTTAGTATTAGTAACAGTTACAATTAAAAAATCAAAACTTGCTCATTCCCAAATTCCTTTCAGCTTTTTACTTTTTCCTCAGCCTTTCTGACTCTTCTTAGAATAATAATTTTAAGTAAGAAAAGTAACTGTGATAGCATAAATACTACATAGGAATTAATTGTCCTTTATTCACGTTACTTCTCTAAGAAATCACTAAGCGCTTCATTATTAATACCAACAATATCAAAACCAGATGCCTGAGCTCTCTGATTAACTTTGAGCCAGAAATTGTCTTCCTTTTCCTCAAAGCACACGTTAGGTTTCTAGTCAGAGTTCAGACCTACATAAAACCCAACAAAGACATCCTTCCTTCCCATATCTGAGACATTTCCATTTATGCATATTCTGTGATTTGATTTATAAAGGGATTGTGAATAACTTAACTAAGACATACTCCACTTAACCAGGTTCCCAGAGGAACATAATATTTGAGAAATAAGTAATATTCATCATGGTTCATTCACTAGAAAGAGTTTAAGAATTCTGAATACATTAAATAAAGATTACAGCTGGGGCACTGAGAACTTCAAGAACTGAGGAAAAACGCTTCAAAACTTTGCTTGAGAGAAAGATCAAGTGTACAAGTGCAGTTCTTCATCTCCTGTCTACAGTAATCTGAGGCACAGGGACGAAAACAGTCCTGACATGCTACAAAGACAAAAAGCTCAAAAAACATGCTGAAAAAGACACAGGAGATGTAGGACATTAAAAATTAGCTGAATTCCTGGAGAGGGATAGAAAGGTAGAGATTATTTCAAGCAACAGCTGCAAGAATTATTTCTTTACACCAGTTCCCCTTACGGCGCAACAGCAGATCAGGATCCAGACACTGAACACTAACACCCCCCCACAGCCCCTTACCCACAGCAGTTACTGCTGGGCAGGGAAAGCCACTCCAGTCAGTCACACAAGATGGTCTGCCATGGCAGGTCACAGCTTGGACACCAGTCTGACAACTCGGATGGTGCTGACAGGACAGCAGAGGAGTTGTGAGGCTCTGGAGGAGAATTTTGTGGGCTCTCAGGAAGCTCCTTCTCAGCATGCGAGGTCACCCAGGGCGGGTGTGACAGCAAGTGGCCAACAGGGCATTTTTCAGGGCCAGAGAGGGTCTGCTCAAAGAATCGAGCCTAAGGTGACAGGTGGGATGAGATGTCACTGTGAAGATGCAGCAAAAGGTCTATTTGAAAACCTTCACCCTCAGCCTTCAAGGTCTGGACACAGAACAGCTGTGCAGTCAGGTGTGATGCTCAGAGCCCCAATGCTGGGCACAGGGCAGTACTGCCTGCCGTGGTCAGGCAGGAGGAGAGTACTCTGTGTTAAGGGAATGCACTGAGGAGAACCCCACACAGGTGGGCTAGGGCCTTGATGACAGCTATAGACACCTCTGGAACCCAGCTGGAAAGATGGAAATCAATCTGGAATAAGCAGGCAAAGAAGACACAGAAGACAAGAAACTGTAGAAGGTTCTGTGTATGAACAAAAGGAGGGATCAGAAGACACCATGTAGGAGCCAGCTCTCCACTGGCAAGTTGGTGGGTGGATGGAGAGGATTTCCATGGAGGTACAAGAGACTGTGAGGGGAGCCTGAAGCACAGAGAGTAAACATGTAAAATATTCAAGAAGAGGTGCACAGTGACCATGCTGCTAATATGGCAAAGACTGAATCTCTAGAAAATTATTATTGTATTATTAAGAATTATTAAGAACTCTTGAATATTTGTCAAAACAGTGAACATATGAAAGATCCTGCTAATGTTTTTCACTTAAATTGGCAAAGAACCTGGAAAATAACTGTGAGGTACCACTCAGAGGCTACTGAAAGTCCTTAATACTGATATTATAACGTTTTAGTCATCTGATCATAGCATGCACACAAGGAAATGAAGTGTCATGTTAATAACATGTGGTAGGACTGTGGGTTAAAATAATCTTCAAAAATGTATTATCACAGGGGCCAGTGGAACTATACACAGGGACAAAAAAATCACAAATACAAGTGTCTTCACTGAGTTCAGGGCTTACGGTCTATTAATGTTCAACTTCAAAAAATGCCATGCTCACAACTGTCAGAAAATATTACAGACATGAAAGTTGGAATAGCTACAGAAAAATCATTCATAAAGTCACCAATAAAGTGGCAGGTGGCTGTAAAGCTAATGATGTTTCAAAAGGAGTTGTCATTGATGTAAAAAAAAAAAAACCTGCTACAGCACAGTGAATGGATATTTCCCGTGAAGAAAGTCTTTAAAGTCTAGCTAGCAGAGAATAATTCCCTAAATCTCTTATGAAAGGGATTTGTTTGGGTTTGTAATTTCTTTTTTTTATCTACAAAATGAATGGGGGAAGGAAAAAAACATGAAAAAAAAGTTTTTCTGACCTCAAGAAACTACTAAAAGACAACAGTAAAATCATATCCTAGAGTGCTGCCAAATGCAAATACTAAACCCATGAATTTTAGTGCCATTTATCTCGGGATGAGGACCATTCAGCAGAGTGGTTACTGAGCAGCAGGCTCTGCCAGCCATATGGACGAGCTGCTCAGCCTGCAGCCCTTCAGGCGAAGCAGGACACATGCTCAGACTGACTGGACACAGTCCCAAATGCAGAAAAGGGTCTGACTCTCACTAACATCTTCATTTCCTCTCCTGTCCAACTCGTTTAGGGCACTCAGGAGATGATCTGAATCGCTCTTCTGCAAACATGTAATTGCAAACTTTGAAATTCTTCTCTAGTTCCAAGTAAATGTCCTTAAGGAAGAAAAACATTGATCAGTGGTGAATCATGTTTGATCCTAATTTAAGTAACTTCTTAACTCTGAGATACCTGAAGGGGAAATGTTTCATGCATGACCTTCAGTTGCAAACGTTATGTTATTCTTTGAAAGCCTTTAACTTTATTTGCAATGCCAAACTTGCAGCAGACGTGGTTTTGGCCAGAGCCCATCACTCAGTCTGACTCCTGAATGGAAAGGAACATTCAGCACTGAGAAAACAGACAGACCTGTATATTAGAGGGTGTAAAAACATTCTCTGCAAAGAATGCTAGGTCCCTGAGAAGGGAGAAATTAAAAAAGCAAATTCACTTTTTCTATCCATATCAACAGCAAATGGAAATGTTCCAATTTGCTTTCAAAGTTTGATGGTTATTCATAGGAATCCCTTTGAACATCTCCCAAATGTCCCTTGAACATCTCCAAATTAGAAGCTCTATGGGAGTTACTTGTCAGTGATATCCTTCTATTTTTATTTCTTCTTTCTTTGCTGCAATAGATTATCAGGTAGTACACACTGAACTATATCAAGGTGCCAAAGATCACACTGAAATGTATCCTGGCAAATCCATTTCAAGGGGTACATTTGCAACTATATATCAGGAGGAATAATTCAAATCACATTTGCTACAGTCAGTAGAACATGGGAAAAAGTCCTATTTTAACTTCTTCAGGAAGATGCTGAATTTTGTATTCCAGGTTCTGCTTTTGTACAACAAAGCCTGGGGAATACCCAAGGGCAGTGGCTTTAGACATTAATCTTCGAGAAAATCTGCCCCAGGATGTAGTGCTATTTGAAAGGCAGCTAAAATTTATAACCTGTGATTCTGCAGGCAGATCTGCTCAGCCCTGCTCTTTCTCCTCTGTGAAATAAATCACGCTGCAACCCATCACCAGCCCGTGACCAGGCACCCACAGCTCCAGAACCGTGCTGCCTTGCCCAGAGCAGAGGGCTGTGCTGTGCACACAGCAGCGTGCAGAGTGGCCAGGCACTCACCATAAGTGAGGATGTAGAGAGGCTTCCCGTTGGTGTCCATCGTGGTCAGGCACGGCGCCTTCGGAGAGATGGTTCCCCAGCGCTGCAGGGCTGCTTCCAGAGAGGGGGGCCAGTTTGTGACCACCCCCAGCTGCTCCCCACGCATGGCCAGCATCTGAGCTCCCTCTGGCTTCGGCTGGTTTGGGTCTGGCTGTTGAACTTAGGATGAGGAAGAGATGCACAGTTACCATTAATTCTATACCTAGTGTCCACCTGTGTGACCAAGAGAGCAAGTTACCTTTGCAAAATAGCCTGAAAATAATCACCTCAGGAGGCACTGAGAAGCAACACAGAAACAGAATAATTAACTTTTCACTTTAACAGAGCTGAAACAACTGAAACATCTCAGGAATGCACATGCTCATCCTTACAAGCAGGCACCAGAACTGCTGAGGCAGCATACACTTCTCTTTGAACTCATCAACCTTGCTTCACTCCTAAAGAGGGATGGAGAAGAGTTTTCCCTGGCAAAGATGCAGTAATGAGAAGGACTGCAGAACTACTGAAAAAGTGTATTTTAACCAACCACCAGCAACAGGCTGTTTTGTTACAGGGCCTGCAGTTTTCTTACATCTCCACAGCCTGTGAAGTTCTCAGTCACAAAGCACTGGCCTTCTTAAAAAATAAGTCCCTTGATTGACTTTGTCCTTGTTTCTGCACAGAGGCTGTGTAAAACATTTAATGTGCTCCCTCCCTCACTGGCAGTTTTTTTCACACTGGTGCTCCAAGGCATTGGCTGTAACCCAGTGCTGGATGTTCCCAAAGCAAAGCTTCCCTCCACTCTCTTGTTGGTTTTTTGCAAGCAGAAGCAGGAGCTGAGCAAATGACAGAGACTTTTAACTCCCTGGCTCTACATCCACTCACTACGAGCAGCCTCCACCGAACACGGACGCATTCTGGAGCTTGCAGCACAGCCAGGGCTTGCTGAGCTTTCTAGAAAGTCAAATGTGCAAGACAAACATCTTACAGAGTTTTCAGCCTTTTGAAAAACAGACATTTTACCTTCTAACAATTCCTCAAAGTCATCTACAAAGAACTCCCGCAAGGGTGGTCGTTTGGGCCGCTTCAGGGTATTGACCAGCTGCTGAATCTTCGCTGACACCCTGCTGCTCACCGGCACTCCTGGGGACAGGGACAACCAGACATCACCGCCACGCTCAGCACCACCAGGGGTAAAAAAACGACATCTAGCTTACATAAAAACAACACAGCAACGTCAGAGGGGCTGGTCAAATTAGAGGGGAAGCAGCAATAGATTTGGGGGAGAGAAGCACAGTGAAAACGCCCTCTCTATGACACTGTCAGAACTCTTCTAAGTCAATGGCTCACATCTTTGTATGGCTTCAGCATGACCCTGTATCCCCTGAACATCCCTATGGCCAATCCCACCCACCAGCAGCCTCCAAAGGGAGTGTGCTTGCCCACAGACCACTCTGCAAAGCACAGCTCTTAACAGGAGTGTGGGCTAAGCTGCACTTTACTACGTGACCCCACCAACCACCTCCCTTTCCCTTCCCTAGTCAGGTGCAATGCCTCTGGTCCTGAGCCAATCCCTTTCTGTCTGTGCTGCAGGAACTGCAACCTTCTACCCTTCCGTAAGATTGGCTCCAGAACTCTTACAAGTAATTTCAGAGCTGAAGCTGCTAAGTTTAGATGTGATACACTTGGTCAACATTTCCACACCTTGCTGAAATATTTAGTAAGTTTTAGAAAAGAGGAGCAGTAAATAAGAAAGGGTTTACAAGTAAAAACCAAACCAAAGCCCAAACAACCAAAACCAAAAACCAAACCTCCAGAAATAACATTTCAAACACGCCTGTTTGCAAGATGTAGCCACCCTAGCACAGCATTTTCCCTGCAGTTTACAACCAGCCAGCATGGGAGCAGCA